>CM061555.1:8180000-8312500 GCA_030864225.1 Capsicum baccatum var. pendulum | reverse complement strand
AAGCACCGAAAAATTCAACCGTAGCTACATAAATTTTTTTCAAAAACTTAACAAGATCATTAATTACAACCCAATCAGAATCAAGTAGCATGCAATCGGCAGAATCAACAAATGAACCACAATGTTGGTTAAAAGCTAATGTAATAGGAACTCTATATTTATAACAAGTTTTTAAAAAATCATACGTAGAATTCCATCTAATATCAATTTCCTCAGGCATCAATATCGGTGCAAGTCCATTTTCTTGACATTTAACTTTAAATTCTTTAATTCTCGATCTACGATTGTTTTCTTGTATAAAACCAACAGCAAGACGGATTTTTTCAATAAAAATCTAAAAAAACTCAAAACCATCTTTTACAATTAAATTATATACATGACATGCACACTTAATATGAAAAATTTTAGGTAACAACGGTGATAGCTTAGATTTCAACTTTGTTATAGCAGTCTTGTTGTTAAAAGCGTTATCAAAAGCGATACATAAGCTTTTATTTTCGATACCATAAAATGCTGCAACTTTATGTATCGAGTCAGTAATAAATTGTCCAGTATGTTTATGATCTTCATCATATAAAAAAGCAAGAATACGTTTTTGCATCACAAAATTACTATCCATCCAGTGACAAGTAACGGTTAAATAATCATTTTTATTTACAGCACGACCAAGATCAAAAGTTAGGGTTATTGCACATTGAATATTTTTTAACAATGTAGATAAATAAAAACAATATTGTGAATGAAGTCTAAAAATATCAGACCGACAAGTACTTCTAGGAATACCATTAAACATAGGATTATAAATTGCTTGAATATAATGAATAAAAGCATCAGAAGAAGGAAAACTAAAAGGGAAACAACCTACAGCTACCATGTTTGCTATTTCTTCCCGGTCCCTCAATTTATTATACTTCTTCGTTACGTGATCGGTTGTTGGGTCCATTCTAGTTTGTGTGGGCCCACCAACAGCCTCACCACCATGTGCAATTTTTAACTCTCTTTCGTGGTCTTCGATTATATGTCTCATTAACGTACCCGTACTCCCTTGCTTGCCTCCTCTTTTATGCTTATATATTTTTTTGACAAATATTGCATTGCACCTCAGTATTTGATATACGTTCAAAAAAATTTTATGCAACACTAGTTTGTTTACGAGCTCTTAGGGCACGGGGAGGACGGGGAGGGAGATTAACCGATTCGGATCTAACGTTAGCATTTCCTACTTCGAGTGTCTCACCAATATTTTCATCATCTTCATCTAAATCAACCGCATCTACTTCATTTTCATCTTCTGTACCGTAATTTTTCTGAACTTCTAAATAATTCATATCGTGAGCACCTACACCTATTTCTTCCTCAAAAGGTTGACTAAGTGGTACCGGAGGCGAAGACACACGGGTATATCTAGTACTTAAAGTACCTCTACCGCTGGTAATTCGCTTTTTGCTACCACTATCACTTCCGGGACAAATTTTTTTAACACTTTTACGAGGTTTCTTAATTTATCCATAGTATAAATCAAACTAAAAAATATTCAAAATACACAAAAAGTAATAAAAATAAATATTCAACAATTAATACATTAATTATAAATTAAAAGTAAGAGATGGAACGACAATACCAAATTTTGGAAGTATCCGAAGGTTGTGACTTTAGAAACTTCCACTCGTACTTAGTAATCGCAAAATTAAAAAAATTAAAGTGAGCACTTTAGAAATTAAATATATAGAATATTTGAGAATTGAGAAATGAGATTTGAGAGAGAATGAGATTTGAGACTTGAGAGGATGAAAAATTGTGTGGAAAATGATTTGAAAGTGTAGGGTATTTATAGAATTTTTTTTGGGATTAAAAAATGATTTTAAATAAAAAAAACTTTTTTTTTTATATTTGGGCCCAAACTAGCCGTTATAGCCGTTGGGCCAACGGCTAGTTTGGCCCAATTTTCCAAAATCTTAAAAAAAAAAAAAAAAGATTAAATGGGCTTATCTGGGCCGGGCTGAGCCGGGTTGAGTCCGGTCTGGGTTAATCGGGCCCAAATTCAAAATCCAACCGGATCGAAACCCGAGCCCTTAAAGCCTTTGGGCTTACCGAGCCGGGTCAAACCGGTCCGATTTCCTTTAGTGGGCCGGTTTGGACCAATTTTAACCGGTCCGTTTGACACCTGTAATATGAAGAAGAAACACATAGTTGTACGTCGAAACACATAGTTGTATGTTGAAAAGTGACGTCATAATTGACATATCAGAACAAAATTTGTCGACCCCGATAATGGTAATGATAATTTTGTTATCTGTAACGACTAATTTTTTTGATGAAATAAGTGAATTGTGTGTTTCTATGTTATTTGACTGTTTTATTCCTCTCCGTAGTTGAATTATGATATTTTTGGAGTATGAGGTGATTGACATGGTTTCCGATGTATTTTGGTACCATTTATGCGATATTGTGGTTTTTGATGGCTTCGGGAGCCTTATTTTGGACTTATATTGATATCTTTTGATCTGTGCAATGGATGGTTGAACGGACTGTGCCAGCAACTCTAAAATATTGATTTTTGGCTAGTTAGACCTTTGATTCGGGTCTCGGTGCATCCGATCTTATTTCGACCCATTGGTCGAAAAGTTGAAAAATTAAAAATATGGGTGTGGAATCCACATTTGGTCGAAACAACCTCAGATGAAAAATACGACTTCGCTAGCAGATCTGGAATGTTGATTTTGGATAGTAACATGTTTGATGTGATTTTACGACTTTTAAATCTCATTTCGACCCTCGATTTGCAAAATTATAATTTTGGGTTTCGGGAGTCAACTTTATGAAAAAAGATATTTTTCAAAAATATGATATCGTTATTGAGTCCAGGGCGTCGAATTTAGTGTGGTTACATAGTTCATTTGCATATATTGGACTCCGAAAGAATTTCGGACACCCATTGAAGTCCGCTTAGAATTAAAAATCTGGTGCACCAGGTTACCGGTGCAACCAGGAAATATAAAGGGTAAATCACATTCCCCAAATGTGATTTATGCTTTATTTTATCTAATACCCGGTGACGGTATAAAGTCTTTTTTATTCGATTTTTGCTCGTTCTTTCACCTTCATATTGAGAGTTAAATCCTAAAATTAGTGTGAGGGCTTAAAGTGAAACTTGTGGGTGCTTGGAAAGCTAGATTAACATCTGTTTCTTGATTCTCTTACGGATTTAAGGTAAGAAATCACCCCCTTTCTTAATAATTCTTGATTAAATTATCAAAAATTCAAAAATCTTAGTGCTTGATTTTAAACCTCAATTTCACTCATTTTCACTTGAATAATATTTTAATCTTATAATTACTAATTTTTCATCAATTTAACCTTCAAAACAACTCTGTTTCTTGATTTTAACCCGGATTGCAAAAATTTTACCGAGTAAAGCTTAAAAATGATTTTTTAAAAAAATTGAACCTCGTTTTTGACTGGATTTGACTTGACTTTTCAACTGTAGGTTCCTAAAGTATGGGGAACACGTTTTTTGAAGTAAAGTTATAATTTTGTCCTTCTTTTTCGAAAATTCATTTCGGGGGTCCGTTTTGACCCTGACCCCGAACCAAAAGTTAGTCAATATGAGCGTCGTTGATTTTATTTTGACATGTAGATTTAATATTTGATATTTTTAGTGGAGTTCGGTAGCGTTCGTGAGGAGTAAGACTTTGGGAGTAAAATCTTGGTTGCGGTATTTCGACTTTTGAGGTAGGTTATGTCTCAACTCTTTTAGACTGGATTGGGTAGTAAATGATGGTACAAATTGTATGTCAAGGGTGAAAACTAATCATGAAAAATTATTATCTATGTGTTGTGACCGTGTGGGGCCTATATGTGATGTAATTACTGAAATTGGGATATGATGTGATACGTGTGATCGTGTGGGGTCCTATGTGGTGTTAATAGCTCTGAATACATGTGAATAATTGTATTATGTTGTTGAAATGCCTAATGTGGTTTCATTGATATATTGTGGTATATACGTACTTACTGGTATATAAGACATGTGGAAATTCAAAGGATGAAACGGAAGTACTGAGTTTATATTGACTTACGTGGTTATGGAATTGTAACATCGTGGTTGGTTGTGGAAATATGTGAATTAGTTGTGGAAATACATCATATGGATTGATTGTGGAAATACTCATTTTGAATGGTTGTGAACATTGCATCATCATTCTCATGTCATCATACGCATTATTTCACTTGTTTGTTTTATTGCTTTATATAAACTTTTTGTAATGTATGTGTACTTGATTTGTGCCTTATTTATGTATGTGCTTTGAAAATACTGAAAACATTGAAACACTACTGGATCTTGTTATCGAATATTAAATTTTATGGACCATCTCCGAAAGATCATACCGGAGAAGAGTTATAGATATTAGTGATCTTGAGTTGTGTGCCAAACTTAAGGTTGTGTGCCAAACTCAAGGTTGTGTGTCAATCCCATGCACCATCATCATCATATACATTGCACTTACTTTATTGTGTTTATTATGTTGTGCTTGAATTGTCATATTAACTTGTTATCTACCTGTTTGTTCACTATCTTGACTTGTTATCTACCTACTTGTTCAATATATTGACTTGTTAACATCTTATTATTCTATGTTTGTATTCCTATCTTGTGTATTGTTGTATTATATATATATATATATTGATATTATAAAACTATTAGTGCAAGCGGTTGGGCTACCATTGTGGGACATTTTTTGATTGCAGGTGACTTGTCCTTAGTATGTTTTATTTTCTACGTACCTTGCTCGTTCGGCCTATGATATCTATTGAGTACAAATGGACCGTACTCATTCCTACTTTATCCTTTCGGTGTAGATTCAGGTTCGACTACGCCCCACGTTGGTTGACTTGGACAATTATTGGAGCCTTCAAGGTAATTGATGATTTTCAGGCGTCCGGACGTCCTCTGCTACCTTTCTTATAGACTATGTCTTTATTTTTTCTTCCTAGACAGAGTTTCTTTTGTATTTGGACATCTTATGTATATTATTTGGATTCAAGTTGTATTTAGATACGTTCTGATCATACTGTTGACACTAAGTTTTGGGAGTTATGGCTGTATGTGTTGATTTTATTCTTTTATTATATCCATGTGGTTCGGCTTCGTTCTAGAAGCCTTACCTTGGGGGCATTTCTGTCTTTTTCCCGTGTGTACCAGTTTGGGTGAGAGACTTACTTGTCAAAATTCGCCGCGACAAGTGCCATCATGACCTATCAATTTTTGGGTTATGACATTATCTCAACATTAGAAAAATGCAAATTTGCAGGGAATTAATAATAGGGGAGTGTTGTCATGGTAAATATGAAAAAAAGTTGGATTAAATGAGGGATTTTCTACGTGGACTGTCTAAGTGGCCTTTTTGGTCTACGTGGCACGCTTGGTGTCATTCCGTTAGAGAGAACGATATTTTTGAGCCAAAAATATAATAAAGGGATATTGTTGAGCCAAAAAACTAACGAAGAATATTTTTACTCCATTTCAAATAGTTAATGGATATTTTTACCCCTTTTCCTATATATATATATATATATATACTTTTACTTGTTTGGATTTGGCATTCCACCTTTTTACTCCATGTCCAGGGAGTTTCATCTAAACACCTAAAATAAACCTATTTAAAATTATTATTTTAAGCCTCCTCTAATTGTTGAATATAGTTGACCGAGTATATGTGGCACCTTGGTGATGAGGGTGTAAAGTGTGTCTTCCCTATTTTCACACATATAATGAGCATCAATACGAAGATTTGACCAATAAATGGTTAAAATAAAAAATCAAATTAAAGGCGAAGTAAAAAAATGAAATTACAACATATAAGTAAAAAATAGTACTCCTGAATCCAACGTAGCACTAACAGAAATTACACTATTATTTGATTAACATCTCCGACACCACTCATCAACTGAGAAAAATCTAATGATCTTTTTGCATGTTACAATTCTCCTTCTTGGTAATGGCAGCTGCAGAGAACGCTCTGCGTTCACTGATGCCATGCATCATCGATCATTTCAAAGATGATGATTCACGAATCATACGTTGCAAATCGATCAACTCGTGGTACCAAAAGGCACCTCATATCTTGAAGTCTTGGAGCTGTTAGTCCAGGCCGTTCAGTCATATCAACTCCATTACGTATTATCTCTCCATTTGAATCAATTGCTTTCCACTCAAAACACTGAATTATAGCTGAAAGCACAACAGGTAACTCTCTCAAGGCTAGAGGCATACCAGGACAACCCCTTCTTCCTGCCCCAAAAGGCAATAACTCAAAGCAGTGTCCTTTTACATCTATTGGTCCTCCCTCTCTGGGCTCTAAGAATCTCTCTGGCCGAAACTCCATTGGGTTCTCCCAAACCTCTGGGTTTCTTCCAATGGACCAAATGTTGACAAACAATAGTGATCCACTGGGAATTTGATATCCTTGCACTTTGCAATCTTCACGTGATTCTCTTATGATCAAAGGAATAGGTGGGTGAAGACGAAGTGTTTCGTTGATGATTGCTTGGATGTATGGAAGATTTGGAGCATCTAATTCTCCTACTAGTCGTTGCTTTCCGATGACATTATCAATCTCTTGTTGTGCTTTTCTGAGGACTCTTGGATTGTTGGTGAGCTCCGCTATGGCCCACTCTAGAGTAATTGCTGTTGTATCTGTCGCGGCAGTGAGGAAATCCTAGCCAAAGAAAAATGTATTAGCAACTTCAAACAAGAGGGAGATCATGGTCGGACGGTAAACACCCTCACTTTCAATTCGAAAGTTTGTGAATTTGAGTTACCAAATGAGCAAAAGAGATGGGAGCTCCCATGGAGAAACGGGTTTTAAAAAAAAAAAGAATATTAAGATCTTCTTTTCCCCATTTCTCGTAAGGAAAACAATCACTTTCGAAATGAATGGCTATTAATCAAATGAGTTAATTTTCAAGCTAAGGCCGTAAGGAGAAATTAAAGAAGGAAAAACAATAACAATAATAAAATAATATAAAATAATAATAATAAAATAATGTAATAGAAGTCAAAGATCGTGTCAAAAAATTATCGAGATAATTATCAATCCCTTACGCGTTCTTATTGAGGTATCTCTGCATCTTCTCTTTAGATGTCTAATCCATCGCTTTATTCTTATTTTTTTCAAAACGGATGTCACTCTCACCTTATTCCAATAAAATATGTGATTTATTATAAATTATAGAAATTTGTGTGATTGTTGTGAAGAATGGTATTACTTGAAGCACGATATGATAAAGTCAATTAGAGAAAGTTACTAGCACTAGTTGATTATTAGACTGAAATGCCAGCTATAAATCAGATGTACTGCCTTTGGTCGGTTATTAATGTTTAGTCGGTTAGTTACTATTAGATTTTTCACAATAGTCTGAATAGAGAGATATATGTTATATTTGAGAATAATCAATTTCATCATAGCTCAAATAAAAGTTTCCCGTTTTCCTTGTCCATTCTCTATCAAGCTAAGCCTTCATCAATGCAATTCTACTGCCCAGCTAGTAGATTTAACAAATGACTATCTCCGAGGCGGACCTACATTGAAAGTAGGATTGCACGTGCACTCACCAGCCTCAAGAAAAACTTTCTCTCTCTATATATATGAGGGTGCTAAGTTAAATATATGTTGTACACCCATAAAAATAATTGGGTTGGCTGGTGAGATGATTGGACATGCCACTTGAAAGTTGCTCTTATTGTGTGATTGATGAGGTTCGAACCCCAACAACAACATTTTATTGCTCCTTTTTCATTTTTCAAATTATTGTGCATATGTATATATTTATCTTTTGATGTAAAAAGACTTCCTACTTAGTAGTCATTTATTTTACATTTTTTTTAATGTATAGTGGATATTATTTTTATTTTATTTTAAAATATAAGATTCTCTCTAACTCTAAAAGGTAGATATTCTCCATAGCTTATTTGTATAATATTTACTTTTTTTAATCTTTTGATCATTGAGTTATTTTTTATTTAAAAAATAAGTAATTTAAAGTTTGAGATGGGCTTAACTCAAACATTACCCGTTGCAACCATCTAGCAAACAAATGATCTCTCGAATTTCATATTTTTCAAAAACTTTTTATTATTGTTCAAAATATAAAAGTGCATTGAATTTAAGTATGGCGAATAACGCACTTTATCATATTAAATCTAATTAGTGCTATTTAGTAATATTAAAATTTTACTTATAAAATAGTATAATTAAAATTTTTTTAAAGTATGTCGAACTTCCACACTATTAATTACTATATTTAAATATAGAGGTGCACCCGCCAAACCTAAATTCTGGATTCGCCTCTATTTCACTAATGGGACTTATTTGCAAATGTGACCATCTTTTCTTTTTCCTTTTGTGGATAGAGTTTAAATTTATATATGCCACATAAACATATATAAAGAGTAAAGTATAACTTACTAAGATCAATGCCTTTATGTGATTTCCAGTTAATTTCACCTCAGATTTTGTTGTCTCACTCTCCATAACATCAAGCAACAAGTCCAACAGGTCCTTTCCTGCAGCCTCACCTTTTGATTCGTCCAATTTCCTCTCATTTCTTAATCTTTTCCTTTCTGTTATAAACTTATCAAGCAAAGCATCATATTTTTTATGTGTATTACGAGCCCTCTTCTTTATCCCTTGAAAATCAAACCACCCTCCAAATCCTATAACATCAGCTACATCAAATATTCCAAAAATCTCCGTAACTTCCGTTACAACTTCAATGACCTCCGCAGCTTCCTTATCATTCTCCGCACACCGTGAACTCATCATCATTTGTGAAATAATATTGCTAGTCAATTTCAACAACTCCTTCGTCAAATTCACTGTCTCATTAGCTTCCGCTTTATTCATCAAATTTTGTACGAATCGCGTTATTTCTGGCGCTCTAAGCGGCCGAAAATAGTTCAAGTTATGCGCGCTCAAGAGCTCGCTTGAAGCTAATTTCTTAATGAATTTCCAGTACGGCCCTAAGGGCGAAAAGGCGAAAGAAACATTGTACGTTAGTTTCGTAATGGCGGGTGAAGTGTGTCGATATGAAAAGACTAATTCGTTGTTTTTAAGGAATTCTTTTGCTAGTTGAGGTGTGGAAGCCACGAAACATGATTGATGTCCGATATACAGTTGAAATAACGGACCGTAACGGTGATAGAATTTGTGAAGAGTATGATGAATAGAGGGACTAAGGAGATGGAGATGTCCGATTATGGGTAAAGCTAGAGGGGACGGCGGTCCACGACAGAATAATTTGGACACAATGGGATGCAAAATGAGAACAGAAAGGACTGAGAGGACAGCATAAGAAAAAATTGTACTAATTGATAGGTCCATTTGCCAATAGAAACTATTGATAGACACAGCAACACTATTCTGCAAGGTTGTATCATTTATATATACAAAAATAAAAATAAAGTATCCCTTCCGTTTTGATTTGTTTGACCTATGTTGACTTGAACTTAGTTTAAGAATGTAATAATTTTTGAATTTTGTAAACTTAAAATTAAAAAGAAATATCAAATATATCAAAATATTCTTAATCTTGTGATTTTAAACATGAAATGTGAAAAGTTGAAATTAAAAAGTTATTAAAAGAGAAAAAGGATTATTTGTTTTTTTCAAAAAAAGACTAAAATAGAAAGTGAGTCAAATAAATTAAAACGGAAGGTGTATATGTACTCCCTACTTATCATTTTACTTGACATTTATGTATATTTAAAGTGTTTCATTTATTTAATTATTGACAAATTAAGAGTATTTATTACATACTACTATTTTTAGTATTAAATTGCTATAAACGTAGTATTAGATAAAATTAATTTAGAACTACAACACAACGTTAATAAGATTTGTTCAATAAAAGACACCTGCGATTAATTTATTTTTGGAAATGTCTACTGCCTTAATTTGGTTCATTAGGCAAGATAATTAATTAATCATTGTGGTGCATCTTTCTTAGATAAAACCACGTGAAAAGAACTTCTCTTTATTACGTACATATATACTATTCTAGTTAAACGAGGTTCGTGTTAAGCCTAAGTCTAAAATCAAAATATAATGATAATAATATTTTAATTAAAGATGTGCAATGTGTATTGTAATTTTTCTCGTCCAATGTGAATCGTAATTTTTCTTACACAAAAATAATATGATTTTTAGGCATGTTATATACGTATTGTTAATAAATCTTCATAATTATTAAAATTCATTTATCACCTAATTAAATAATACATTTTTAAATATAAATTATTTATGAGAAAAGAAGTTAGACATTAGAATTATACAATGCTAAAGAAACAGAAGCAACTCGACATTCTATAAAATAACATGATTCAAATTATGTAAAATAATCAAAACTCAGCAAAAATTATAGACTCGCAAATATTAATATTTTTATGAATTATTTGTGAATATACAGTTTCTTTATTTATAGATAGGAATAGATTTTGTAAAGTATTTATTAAGTATAATTTCCCATATAATATTTCATGTTGCATTAGTTTATGTTAACTAAATATGGTGACTTAAATTTAGTTTATAGATGAAATTAAGGAATAAAACTAAATTCATTAAATCTTAAGAATTTATATAATTCTTCATATTAATTTATGCTTAAATTTATTCTTCATCTAAAAGGAATAATCCAAACATGACCATACAAAGGCAGTGGTAAGTTTCATATCCAGATCTAATGATGAAACTGAAATAGGTGGGCTTCTGGTGAGAGACAATGTCTTAGTTTTTTAATATCTAAATTTTAACTTTAAAATATCAAATTAATCTAATTTAATTTAATTTTTAAAATTAATCAAATTAATTTTAAGAAATAAAATGGGATAATTGAAAAAAAAATACTAGAAGAATACTTATTGATGAGTTATCCATAAAGAGATCAAAATTCACACTTCTTAATATATAATCAAATGCATCAAGAAAATTACAAACCCTCCCATAGATTACAACAACACCTACTTTTAATACGGGCACCACAAGGATTGGCGAGGTTGATGCCCCATATATATATATATATATATATATATATATATATATATATATATTGCTGTCAAATATTAACTTCAGCACCAACCAAAAGCCTGTCTATATAAATAATCTCTTTTTCATTACCCTTTTTCAACAGCAACTGCTAGGGATTTTTTAGTCCCGCTAATTGATTTACATTAGATTCAGGGCGGATCTAAGTTAAATTTTGGGGTGTTTCGTCATCTATTAAACTATGTTGAAACCTTAAAGTTTTGATCAATGATAATATGAATGAAACAAGTTATATATGTGTTCCACTAATTCGATAAGTTCAAGAATGCAGTCTACGGTATAAATAATTAATAATCAGATTGAGTTAATTCAGTGCAACTGAAAACTTCAACTTAGTGATCACGGGAAATAGAACAAGTTGAGTTTGATTCAAACGCTTGATGACAAGGGAAAGTTGAGTTGAAAAAGGAGTCCTATGTGAAGAAATAGTTTCACTTCTGAGCATATCCTAAAGAGTCTTATGTATAGAAGGAAAAAGATTCTGAAAATTGAATGTGAAGTCTATGCAAAACGTACAAGTTAAAGGACTCTTTGGAGAGTTGGAGTTTGACTATAATACTAAGGAGACAAGAAGAGAGTTGGAGTTTGACTACAACACTGAGGAGACAAAAATTAGAATTGAAGGAGTATCACTTGGAATAAAACTCCATGCAATGAGAGTTCTGATTAAAGGGGAGTTTAATGTTTCAGTGGACTTCTTCATCTAGAGCTTTAGGCAAGTTGATGCGGGTGATGCAAAATAGGACAGAGAAATATGAGTTATTTGCCTTACTAAGGCTAAGGGTAGTTCCCATAACCTATACATTTCATCATCCCAGATTCGTTGTTTAAAAACAAAAATGTAAACATGGTCAACAAAATAAATTTCTCCATGGCATTGTAATAGTATTTTTTTTTCTGGATGTACCTTCTCTAGATAGCAAACTATTATTCTCTAGTAGGAGTAATATTATAATGGTAACTCTTAGATTCAGAATTGCTAGCTGATATCTGATATGTACATTTTTTGGGAATTTTTAGGGCATTGCTGATGATGTAGTTGATTAATTAGTTTTTAGATAAAATTAATTAGTTTAATTTAATATTAATTGTCTAATAGGAATGTGCTATGTCATACATGAGGTGGGGCCAAAAGGTTGTTGTTAAATGGAAGGGCAAAATTGACCCAATAGGTAGACGGAGAGAGTATTTTAGGCTCAATAAATAAATGAAAGATATTTTTACACCATTTTGGATAGTTGAAGGCCATTTTAGGCCCTTTTCCCAAGAATCAAAAAGAAAAGAAAATAAGTTCTTTTTTAGTACCAACTTGAGATTATTGACTCAGGTGTGAAGAAATTTTAATATTAATTAATTAGCACCCCCACTTTTACGTCCAAACTTAATTGGAGCATGGATATGCCGAGAGTTAAAACGAGGATAAATCTGATTATAATATCATATAAAAATATGATACTCCTTTCGTTTCGGAATAAATGAATTATTGAGATATTTATTGGTGTTTTAAAATAAGTGAATTATTGAATTTTTTTTCAAATTTGTTCTTATGATTTGACAACCAATTAACTTTTAAAAAGGTATTACAAGGTCAACTTTTTATTTTTTGGATAAAATGAAAAGTTGTGTTAAATTTATATCTTTAATGTTTTTTTTTTAATATATATGTCAAAATTTAATAATTTATTTATTATGAAACGAAGAGAGTAGTTAGGAAGAGAGAATTATCTAATATATATATATATATATATATAAGAGTTCCACAACTTATTAAGTTGACTAGTAGAACCTAAAAGAAATTGGAGCAGCTAATTGAAAGGGAACAAATACGTGGACATTTCTATGAAGCCTGCAAAGTTAGAGAAGAACCACATACTCCAACTACCAAGTTATCTTATTGTACGTTCACTCATTCAACCAACCTATGAGAAATTTGCACTTATTACATCCCACTCCCATTATTAAATAGAGTGTGGAGCCAAAAGGGTCACTTTTCTGAGGCAAAATATTAAATAGGAAACGTGATTTTCAAACATTACCAAATGGGACAAAACTCTTACACTTCAGCAACTTACCTTTACACAAACGGCCATTGTCAAATTAGTGTACTTGAGATTATCTTGTTGCAAAGTTAGATAAAAGCCACATATTCCAACTACCCATACTCGTTTAACAACGTATATGAAAATTCTCTATAGGCTTGAGACGAAATTAGCACTTACTAGAGAGAATTGAAGAAAAAGTGTTTTTAAATTTTGAATGAAGGACTGGTGACATTGACCATAGAGTCAAACATCATTAGAATACTTGATTAAGTTAATTGTTGATTTGATTAATATTTTTAAAACTTTCTAATCTTTTCAAAAATACAAATCAACCCAACCCACACCCTTCTTCAATCCAAATCAACCCCTCTCTTCTCTCTCTCCAGTTTCTCTCAACTCTCTCCCAACCAACAGTTCTGCAAAATTTCTCCCTTCAACCTCCGGCGACAAATAGTCGGGCGAGTTCCTTTTCGACTTTCAACCGTCAATCGACGTGAATACTTCTCCGGCAAGAACAACTTTGAGTTTTTCGTCCTTTATTTTCTTTTTCACAGGTAAAAAATTATGAAGAAACAGAGGAACTTTAGCCAACTATTCTTCTGGTATTGAAATGTGGACTGAATAAAAACCTAATTTCTGGCATTTCTTCCTCTTGTTGTCGTACTGTTGATTCGAATTTGTTGGTGATTTTTGGTCACAGTTGATGTTCTTAGTGTGTGTGTGTGTGATATGTTGGTGTTGTTGAGTTGATTTGTTGTTTGTCTTGGTAGAAATGGTATTGCAATAGTGGAAACATCTGATGTAATAGTTGAAAATCTGATGCAACTATGAAAATCTGATGCAACAGGTGAACAATCTAACAGATCATTCATCCGTTGCGACAGATGACTCTTCTGTTTGGAAGAAATCTAAACAATATTGATCCAACAGATAACTAATTAGTGATTTTTTTATTCTTTCCAATGGTTTACTCTTTATTTTGCAACAGATTAGGACTGTTTTTATTCTTTCCAACGGTTTACTCATCCGTTGCAACAGGTCAGTTATCTGTTGCAACAGATAGCATACCTGGTGCAACAAATTAGTGATCCATTTTTATTCTTCCCAACGGTTTACTCATTCGTTGTAACAGGTCAATTATATGTTGCAACAAATAAAATACCTGGTGCAACATATTAGTGATCTATTTTTATGGTTTCCAATAGATTACTCATCAGTTGCAACAGGTCAGTTATGTGTTGCATCAGATAAAATACCAGGTGCAACAAATAGTGCTGTTTTTATGGTTCCCATGTATTACTCATCCGTTGCAACAGGTCGGTTATATGTTGCAACATATAATATACCTGGTGCAACAAATTAGTTTTCTGTTGGAACTGTTATATTACTGTTATGCATTAATCAATTATAATCTATGTTATGTTCCTGTTAATTTAAGTTAACATGGCTCCCAAAAGAAAAGAAATCAAATCAAGTCCAAGTAAAGGAACAAGTGCAACAGCTCAGCTACATCCACCACTCTATGAGCTTGCTTTACATGCGTTATCTCAATCAAGAGCAGAAGATAATGAACACGGGAAAAAGAATCTTTCAAAAGAGATGATCCAAATGCTGATAGCCCTTCCGCCGAAGAGTAGGTCAAAACCTCCAGCATTGATCGTTATCCTGTGAGAATGCAGTGGTGCCACAGATTTAACAGGTGTTCTCGTGGTTAAGTCAGTCATGAGAAAATCTTTCGACGCCTTCAGAAAAATACTTCAAGAACAAAAATTCGATTCTTATTTCAGAGAAAGATGCTTTGGGCAATATCTTGATTTGCCGGAGGACAACAATGCTCGTTTCTAGATGAAAATGGTATATGATCTTCTCAAGCGCAGGTTTATGTATGAAAACAAAGATAAGATGGATGAGGTGTGGATAAATTACTGTGGCATGCCTATTTGTTTTGGTTGGGAGGAGTTTGCCATAGTTACTGGACTAAAATGTTATCCTCCTTCTCCTTCTCAAGTTATACCTACTCTGATGCCAAAAAAAACACCCCGCATACCCAAAAAAGGAAAAGGCAAGTCGAGTGATCGTGATGACCTGGTGTCCATTGTTGGTCCAAGATTCAAAAACAAAAATCTGATTGAAGCTTTGAAAGGTAAAGGACTTTCAAAGAAGCACAAACAATCATTGTGCTTGGTTTGGTTTGTACATAATGTTCTTTGGGCGAGAGACGTTAACAACAACATAAGCCTCGGTTTAATAAATCTCTATGAGGATCTTGAGGCATTTAACAACTATCCTTGGGGTTATGAAAGCTTCAAAATGACTGTCGAATATTTGTTAACGCCGTTAACGCCAAAAAATAGTCAACTTATATGGTTTTCCATGAGCCTTCATGGTAAATATTTCTTTTATCATGATATGATTCATCATTTTTTTATTCAATAATGCTTTTGATTTATTGACGTTATGTTATAGGCTTGGGCATTTGAAACCATTCCTTATTTGAGACAACAAGAGAACTACCAGGAAGAAGTTTTTCTTCCAAGAATTTTGATATGGTTGTCGGCCAAAACCGATAAAAATATAAAATTTCTTGATCTTTTCAATCCCCTCAAGAAAGCAGTAAGTCCAATTCTAATCAAGTTTTTGTTTTAATTAATGATTAAATGATTTCATCATCATTCTTAATATATGTACCGATTTATTTTAGATTGTCCATCCGTGGCATGTTCCGACCAACCGAGAGTTGAAGATGCCATTTTTTCTTACTTTACGATTTGTGCAAACTTTATAGGACCCTAAGGTCGTTGATGGAATAAAAATGGAATTATTTGGAGCAAAAATCATCACAAGAAAAACAATTTTGGATGGTGGGGATAATGATGCTCCTCTTACGGTTTTTGAAACAACAAGCCATTATGATTATGATCATAATGTTTGTACATATTATTCTCCAGATTTTGCCGCATCCAGCGAATGTTCTTCATGCAAATGTTAAGACTGCAAGGTGAAACACGATGGAGTGATTAATGCTATTAATGTACTAACTGCTTCTGTAAAGGAAATGATATCTAAGAGTGGTGTCATTCCATCAAAGAGAATTTCATATCCAGACACTCCACTATAGATCAAGACGGCTAAAAGGAAAAGAAAAGACACTTCCAAGGCATCATTAATCATCAAAAAAGCAAAATTGCAGTGCCTCTGTCTTTGTCTTGCACCGATATTCAGTGTGCAGAGGCCACAGAATAGCAGCATGAGCTGAAGAAGGTGAATGTATATCATCTGTTCCAAAAACCAAACTGGCACATATCTGTTTCAACAGATGATACATCTGCTGAAAATTATCAAACAGATATATACATATGTTGCAACTGTTGTCTAACCTGTTGCATCAGATTCGTTATCTGTTTCAATAGATGAGTCTATATTGCAGCAGATGGGTCATCTGTTCAAAATTATTGTACTGCTCTTATTTACCTGTTCGAATTTTTTCCAACTGATAATCCATCTTATGCAACATAAGACTCATCTGTTACAACAAATGGAAAATCTATTGTATATCTCTACTTAGCATTGACAATTTTGGCTTTTCAGGTGGATGTCACAGCTATTGCCGAAGAGCATAATATGACAGTTGATAATCCATCAACTACATCCAAAGATGAATATAAAGTGAAACCTGTCAGTTTGGGAGAACGAAAGAATTACCTGTTTGAATGGTTCAACATCTCGGATGAGGCTCCAAAAGAACTAACATAGTTGATCAACGACTATTCAGAATGGATTGTCAATGGGCTGTTAAAGCATCATGCCGGCAGATACATAAATTAATTTTATGGATATTAGTTTATACAATTCTTGTTGTAAGAACCTGACATTAACACATATAAATCATCTTGTAGAAAACAAAATGACGAGCGCTACAAAGTGAGCGAATCGAGTCTTGGTTTTGATATGTTCGACTTTGTTGTTGCATATCCCAAAATGAAGAATTGGTTCTATTTGATGTCACAGCCCCAAACTTGCTGGAATGATGAGGTTTAAATGTCATACATATTATTATAAATTAATACTTTATTTAATTGCATCTGCGTATTGATTTTTTTGTTACATAATATGTGCAACACATAGATATCATTTTTTACTACCTTCGAAAAAAGGCCAAGTTGCAAATACAAGAATAATATAGATACACAACAGACAATTGTTTGTACAAATTTTACATCAATAATGCGTACGATAGGTATTGTCAACAACAACCAAAAGTTTCTCAAAATGAGGAATGTTTAATCAACATAATCAAAAGTTTTAGCATTCCAGCTAAACCTGTCTAACGGGCCGGGCCGGTTCAACCCGGAACCGGCCCTCTCAATTTTGTCGGGTTCCGGGCCGGTTACGGGCCGGTTTTGGCCTTAATCGGGCCGGGCCGGGCCGGGCCGCACAGTAAAAATTTTAAAACCCACTCGGAACCGGCCCACTTAACCCAACCCGCTAAAACCGGGTCAAACCCGGTTAAAAACCGGTCAAATCCGTCAAAAAATTAAATAAAACATCAAAGATACACTATATATACACTCGATATACACTATATACACTTCATATACACTATATATACACTAGATATACACTATATATACCCATGAAGTCATAATTCTTCAAGTTTGAGGTCGTCGTTGGGCTATGGTTCCATTCCTTGGTTTCTTATTTCTGCTCTATACATGTATACGTTAAACATACACGTCTATAGAAGATCGATTCACATATATACACTCTATTCTATGTATATGTAATACTTTACTACATTATATATACATTACAATATGTATAGATATACTTATATACTAATTTATAAAACATATACACATATATATGCACCATTCAATATATATTTACTAGTTTAAATAAAATATATATACATGTATACGTTAAACATACACGTCAATAGAAGATCCATTCACATATATACACTCTATTCTATGTATATGTAATACTTTACTACATTATATATACATTACAATATGTATAGATATACTTATATACTAATTTATAAAACATATACACATATATATGCACCATTCAATATATATGTACTAGTTTAAATAAAATATATATACATGTATACGTTAAACATACACGTCTATAGAAGATCCATTCACATATATACACTCTATTCTATGTATATGTAATACTTTACTACATTATATATACATTACAATATGTATAGATATACTTATATACTAATTTATAAAACATATACACATATATATGCACCATTCAATATATATTTACTAGTTTAAATAAAATATATATACAAGTATACGTTAAACATACACGTCAATAGAAGATCCATTCACATATATACACTCTATTCTATGTATATGTAATACTTTACTACATTATATATACATTACAATATGTATAGATATACTTATATACTAATTTATAAAACATATACACATATATATGCACCATTCAATATATATTTACTAGTTTAAATAAAATATATATACATGTATACGTTAAACATACACGTCAATAGAAGATCCATTCACATATATACACTCTATTCTATGTATATGTAATATTTTACTACATTATATATACATTACAATATGTATAGATATACTTATATACTAATTTATAAAACATATACACATATATATGCACCATTCAATATATATTTACTAGTTTAAATAAAATATATATACATGTATACGTTAAACATACACGTCAATAGAAGATCCATTCACATATATACACTCTATTCTATGTATATGTAATACTTTACTACATTATATATACATTACAATATGTATAGATATACTTATATACTAATTTATAAAACATATACACATATATATGCACCATTCAATATATATTTACTAGTTTAAATAAAATATATATACATGTATACGTTAAACATACACGTCAATCGAAGATCCATTCACATATATACACTCTATTCTATGTATATGTAATACTTTACTACATTATATATACATTACAATATGTATAGATATACTTATATACTAATTTATAAAACATATACACATATATATGCACCATTCAATATATATGTACTAGTTTAAATAAAAAATATACACATGTATACATTAAATATACACTTCTATAGAAGATATATAAACATATACATTAAATATACATTAAATATACATGAAATATACATTAAATATACACTTTTTTTTCTGTTGCCGGGCCGGGCTGGGCCGGTTAACCGGCGGGCCTGGACCGGGTTGGTCCGGGCCGGGTTAACCGGGCCCAAATTTTAAAAAAAACTGGACCGGGACCCGGTACCCTAAAGCCCTAGGGCTTTCCGGGCCGGGTCAAACCGGTCCGGTTTGGTGTTATGGGCCGGGTCGGGCCGGGTCGGGCCGGGTCGGGCCGGGTCAGCCCGGCCCGTTTGACACCTCCAGCTGGCTTACCTTGGCATTTGGTCGACGAAATATACATCCCAATCAATTGTGGTGATGAATTCTATTGGTTGTTGGTTGTCGTCGTTCTAAAATATAGGCATATCCGAGTTTATGACTAGATGTAGCGAAGAAGACATTCCGGGCCATCGTCTGAGATACAAAAGCTGGCCAAAATATTGCCTACCTGCCTTGATATGAGTGGTTTTTTGGATCAAAAGGGTCGTACTGATTGGTTGACGATTGAAGCATACCGGGATCAAATGACTAATCCATTTAATGTACAATATGTTGACGGAATTGCTCAACAAACTATTGGTAGCCTGTAAGTTTAAGTGTCATGATTTAGTTTCATTTCACAAAATTCACAATGCTTCCATGAGCTGCAAGATATGGATTATCTATTTTTTTATAACGCAGGGATTGCGGTCCTTGTATTGCCGTCTATGCTGAGTATTTCAGTGATGGATTGCAAGTACTAAATGATGGACTTGATGTCGGATTACTACGCAAAATATATGCTACTCTTTTAAGGAAATATGGAGAAGCGAAAGCTCAAAAGTCGTACGCAACTGATGTTAAAGATCCACAACGACCAAAGCCGAATTTCATAGCACTGGATGAAGAACAACTTGTCCATATTGATTAGATATTTATAACTTGAGTCCGTCAATGTAATAACCTATCCTCCTTGGTTTAACTTGTTTATTTATTTGTAGAGTAGATCGTTTTACCTATAATAATTTTTTTTACATTTCATTTATTTGTTGAGTTATTTCATGTAATTTCTGAAAGCTTCGATTTATTTTATTCTATCTATAAATATAATTAATTTTGAGTTTTGAACATGTTAATTGAAATGGAGTACTAGATTCAAATATCGCAACAGATAATACATCAGCAGCAATAGACGACATATCTTATCAGACAGATTTAGACCTATGTTGCAACATAAGATGCAACACATAGGTCATCTGCTGGAAATTATATAACATGTCTTTCTACTTTTTTTATTTGCTCCAACAGATTACCGATCAGTTGCAACAGATAAGTTATATGTTGCAACATATCATAAATCTGTTGTGACAGACAGATAGAGAACATCTGCATAATGCAACAGATGACCAACCTATTCTAATAGATAATCAATCTATCACAATAGGTACTATATATATTACGACAGATATAAAATCTATTGCATTATAAAAATTCAACTTTGCCAGACATAAAAATTACTGCCCCTATATGTATAGTGAATTGGCTTGAAATGAAAATTTATTATCATGTTCGTCTCTATCTTTGTAAATGTTCTTTTTTATACACGGGCTCCAACCATTTAGTTAGTACCCCATATGTCCAGACCCATTGCATATTTCCCACAACGGTGTAGCACACACCGATCATTTGTGTGCCGGTCAGCAAACACTCGATGTATGCAAGCGAGTATGGCCCGCACGTTGCACCAATTGTATTTTTTGGGAGCTGGATGTTCTTATTTCGACCTTCAAAAACCCATGATTCCTTCTCCAAGACTTCAGTCGGCAAATGATCCATCAGCTTACTTTTGTCAATAACTTGGGCAACAACTTCAAGAGTGGCTGCATGTAGGTTAAAAACGTCTTCTCGTTGAACACAGGTAAGTTTCCGTCATGAACCTTAATCTTTTCCTCGTATAGTAGTATCTCAATAGTGAGAAAATGGGTGACATCACGTTTATGACTATAACGATTCTCTTTGCCTTGGTCCAACTCTTGTCGTGTGGATATGACCTCTTCCCTCTAACATATTTAATCACTTCTTCATCCCATTGGAATGTAGAAACTAACTGATCAAATTCTGGGCCACCGGAATCAGCTATCTTACAGAGTTTAGCGTACCTATCCTTAAAATTATTATAGAAGTTGAGGTCCATTTTCCTATCGACAGTATCATAAGCATCCGAATACGGTAATTGCCTGCCCCTCATGAGGCAGAGAATTTCATCAACATACTATGGTATAAGAAGATAATTTTTAAATAGGTTAGTAATTGTAAAGAATAAAAACACTGTCAAAAGAATCCGATACAGAGGGTTCTCTGAATCAGTTCACAGATTACCCAGACAACGCAACTTATGCAATAGATGTGTATTATGTTCCAATAGAATACCAAGTTTTTGCAACAGATTACACATCTGCTACGTAGATTCTTCTTCATGAAGTAGATTGGAAGGGTAGGTTAGCAAAAGTAAACTTACCTTGTCCTCGTACCACACACACATATTTGTCATATTCGAGAAGTCTTTGGAAGCAAATGAATGCATGGTGTATTCTTTTTGAACCTTCATCTTAATGAATTCTTCCAGTTCCTTCTTCTTCTCCTTTCCAAGCGCCGTGAATATGTCCACCTTCTTCGACAGCCGCTGAACTTCAACAACTATTGATGCGGGGGGAGTTATAATTTTTGCTGATTTCATAACGGAGAGAATTTGTCTAATTTTTTGTATTTTCCTCCTAACCTCCACTGTAGGAGTACATGGCTCCCTCACCTCATTGGATGGTATGACACCTCTCCTGGATTTTAACTCCTCGGCATTTTCAGCAATAGCCTCTAGCTTGTCGAGGAGTTTATCCTCTCTGTCCTTGTACACTTTGTATTTGCAATAAGAACATGAGGGTGAAGAGGGGTGTGAGGGACCACTGTAAGGGTGGGAGGGACCGGTGTAGGGGTGAGAGGGAGGACCTATACAAGGGGTGTTTTCAAACATATTTATTTTTTGCTGAGCACCAACATGCTCTAAATCATGACTGGCAGCAGAAGCAGCAGTAGGATGGCTGCCACTATCATAAACAACTCCACCAGCAACACCCCCAGAAGAAGCACCCGAATCTATTGCAGTTTGAGTTTGGTCGTGAAGAGCTTCAACATTAGACTGACCTTGCCTAACTGCTCTTCTTATGGATTTTGCTCCATCTAATTCCTTCTTTATTAACTCCACCGTTGGGTCTTCTTTTGTATCATAAGACCCAGAGTAAGAAAATAAGTCTTCCGCAGCTCATCAATGGTAGGCACGATCCAAGAATGCATAACCTATAAAAAATAAGAGGAGAAATTTAACTCATATAATAATAATTTATAGTCAGTTGGGTTTCATGGGGCTCGGGTTGTGTTAACACAACCAACTTATGCAATAGACAATCTAGCTACCGCAACAGCTGATCTTTATGTTAAAACAGATTGATAACATATTACATCAGAATTCCCATCCATTGCATAATTTATAGTAGATGGGTAATCTGTTGAGTAGGGTTCAGAGAACAAAGCAACATATGGTTAATCTTTTGCAAAATATGAATCATTTGTTGTAACAAATTACCCATCTGTTACACCAATTGCAGTTGACGGATAATCTGTTTCAATATCTTTCTTTGAGGCAAAATTATTTTAGTTGAAAGAAAACGTACTGCATCATCCGAAGGGTTAAAGAGATCAACCTCTTTAATATTTTTTTTGCTGCTCTCTATTGCAGCCAACCACCTAAGAATCCTTGGATGAGAAACCTTATCCAGGTAATCCGTGAAATGCTTTTAGAGGGGAAGAATGGCTTCACACGCCCAAGCCTAAAAATTATAAACAAAAAGCAAGCAAAAAAAAGGTAACAAGTATATTCAATATAAATTAATGAATGAGTAAAAATAGTGATCAATTTTACCATGAAAGACCAAGAAAAGACGTATAATGTGGTCGTCTTTGACTTTAGCTCTTTCAGTAAATATTTGACAGTTAAGTAGTAGCTGTCGTAGCCCCAGGGATAATCGTTGAATTTCCCAACATCATCAGTAAACGCCATCAAATCACGTTCTATGACTTTCTTGATGTCTCTTGCCAATAAAATGGAATGGACAAATCAAACTAAGCACAATTTCTCCCTGTAATGCTTTGGTATGTCTTTATTCTTGAGATCCGCTATCAAATCCTTCACTTTGTAGCTAGGTACAACAATGCCCAACAACGCATATTTTTTTACCTTGCATTTGATGGACCCTTTGTGAGGTGTTTTCTTGATGACAGGTTCTTCTGGACAATCGCATCTCAAGCCCGTAACAATGGCAAACTCTTTCAATCCAAAACAAATCGGCATGCCACAGTAGTTGATCCAGACTTTATCCATATTATTTCCTCCCTCCTTTAGACCTAGATCATCCCCGTATACATGATATTACGCTTGAGAAGGACATATACCATGATCATTGGGAAACAGATAGGGCGGGCCCCAGACAGCTCAAGAAAGTGTGCAAAGCAGCTCTCCTTAAAAAGTACATCTATGTTTTTTTTTCTTCATAATACTCTTAAGTTCGTCAAAAGATTTCCCCAACTTACATTTAAGTACAAGATCACCAAATACTGCATTAGGGTTATTCATCGGCATCACAACTCAAAACTTGTCAATACTAATGATTTTGACAGAATCATGCTGGAATTTCGATATTATTTCACGCCTCATTGGTGAGGAGTAGTTATCACTTTCCTTGGATTCATTTTGCCCTGACTGAGATTGTTCTGGAAGTTCTTTCGAATCTATATGTACTCTAGCCTTTTTTGTTTGGTTATAGGAAGTTGATCCATTTTCTCCACTTTCAGTTTCTTTTCTTTTGGGAGATATCTTTTAACTACAAACAGAAGAAAAATAAAAAATACATTGCATTTGATGTCTGCATAATTTTTTTAAAAAAGGTGAGACAAATTTCAATAAATTATTCTTACCACATAACCAAAAAAAATACTCCAACGGACAACCCATTAGTTGGAACAGATGGGGAACCCGAATTTGCTTGAAGACCTATTTAATATCTACCCACAGATATTCCACCTGTTGCAATAGGTGGAGAAATTTTAATAAATTATTCTATGCCACATTATTAGAAAATACTTCAACGGATAACCCATGAGTTGGAACTGATGGGGAATCTATTTGAAGAACTATTTAATATCTCCCAACAGATCTTCCTCCCATTGCAACAGATGGACCACCACCACCCCAACCAATGCCACAACTAATGCCACCAAGACCACCACCAATGCCACTAATACCAACACTAAGACCACCGACACTACAACCAAAAAATACAAATACCAACACCACTAACAACAGCCACCAACAACACCACAAACACCATCCAATAATACCATGTCAGTCAACAAAACATTGAGAGAAAAACTAGTATTTTCTCGGGTGCTTCCTACCTTTTTAGCATCAAAACTCAAAATTTTTAACCCATTCTATAAGATAATACAACGAAAAGTCTTTTTTTATCATTAACTAAAAAGTCCTAGTTTTTAGAATAAAGAACAAATGTAGAACTCTTATCGAACTCTGTTACATGCGAAGATAGGGAAAACAATGGATACGAGCGGAAATGAAGTCAAAAAAACAACTATATGTAGTCGTAAATGGGAAGAAAATTGACCTGTTTTGAAGGGTTAAACAATATGTTGAGTAGTTATTATTTGTATTGTTGAGAGGGAGAGAACACCCCGAGAGAGAGAGAAGATCGAGAACTTAAGATTTGAAATGAAAAGTTTTTCGCATAAATGGATGATTTGTAATTTTGGAAAAGAATGACAAGTTTTGATATTGCTAATTTGGTCTGAATTGATCTTAATTAATTTTAAATTTTTTATAAGATATAGTTTTTATAATATTGAGTTGATGAGAACTCATTTCAACTCAGAGTGATCTATCGATGACTCGGGTCGGGATGAACGCAATACCAACGCCATACAATTGCAAAGACTCGATTGATTTTGTAGTTGACCTTGCGATCTCATTCATTCATCCCTAGTTCCACCTAAATCAACTTAGATACTATCACTATCCTAACATTGAGTTGATGAGAACTCATTTCAACTCAAAGTTATTGATCGATAACTCGGGTTGGGATGAATGCAATACCAGCGCCATGCAATTATAAAGACTCGATTGGATTTGTAGTTGACCCTGCGAGCTTATTCATTCATCCCTAGTTCCACCTAAATCAACTTAGGTATTATAACTATCCTAACATTGAGTTGAGGAGAAATATTTCAACTCAGAGTGATCGATCGACGACTCGGGGCAGGATAAATACAATACCAACACCATGCATTTGCAAAGACTCGATTGAATTTTTAGTTAACCCTGCGAGCTCATTCATTCATACCTAGTTCTACCTAAATCAACTTAGGTACTATCACTATCCTAACATTGAGTTGATGAGAACTCATTTCAACTCAGACTGATCAATAGACGACTCGAGTCAGGATGAATGCAATACCAGCGCTATGCAATTACAAAGATTCAATTAGATTTGTAGCTGACCCTACGAGCTCATTCATTCATCCCTAGTTCCACCTAAATCAATTTAGGTACTATCACTATCCTAACATTGAGTTGATGAGAACTCATTTCACCTCAAAGTGATCGATCGATGGCTCGAGTCGAGATGAATGCAATACCAACGTCATACAATGACAAAGACTCGATTGGATTTGTAGTAGACCCTACAAGCTTATTCAGTCATCCCTAGTTCCACCTAAATGAACTTAGGTACTATCACTATCCTCACATTGAGTTTATGGGAACTCATTTTAACTTAGAGTGATCGATCGATGACTCGGGTTAGTATGAATGCAATGCCAATGACATGCAATTGCAATGACTCGATTGAATTTGTAGTTGACCCTGCGAGCTCATTCATTCATCCCTAGTTCTACCTAAATCAACATAGGTACTATCACTTTCCTAACATTGAGTTGATGAGAATTCATTTCAACTCAGACTGATCAATTGACGACTCGGGTCAGGATGAATGCAATACCAGCGCCATGCAATTTCAAAGATTCAATTGGATTTGTAGCTGACCCTACGAGCTCATTCATTCATCCCTAGTTCCACCTAAATCAACTTAGGTACTATCACTATCCTAACATTGAGTTGATGAGAACTCATTTCACCTCAAAGTGATCGATCAATGACTCGGATCGGGATGAATGCAATACTAACGTCATATAATTACAAAGACTCGATTGGATTTGTAGTTGACCCTACGAGCTCATTTATTCATCCCTAGTTTCACCTAAATGAACTTAGGTACTATCAATATCCTCACATTGAGTTTATGAGAACTCATTTTAACTTAGAGTGATCGATCGATGACTTGGGTTGGTATGAATGCAATGCCAACGCCATGCAATTGAAAAAACTCGATTGGATTTGTAGTTGAACCTGCGAGATCATTCATTCATCCTTAGTTCTACCTAAATCAACTTAGTTACTATCACTATCCTCACATTGAGTTGATGAGAACTCATTTTAACTTAGAGTGATCGATCAACGACTCAGGTCAGGATGAACGCAATACCAATGCCATGTAATTGCAAAGACTCGATTGAATTTGTAGTCGACCCTGAGAGCTCATTCATTCATCCCTAGTTCCACCTAAATCAATTGCAATAAAATATGTTGCAACAAATAACTAAACTATTGAAAATTTTCAATCAGGTATATATATGTTGCAACAGATGACATATCTGATTTAATTATCTAATAGATCTTTGCATCTGTTGTGACAGATGACTGAACTGTTGGAAATTTTTAAATAGATATTTATATCTGTTGTAACAGATGACATATCTGATTTTATTAATTATCAAATGAACATTTTCATCTGTTGTCACAGATTACTAAGCTGTTGGAATTTTTAGACAGATATTTATATCTGTTGTAACAGATGACTGAGCTGTTTGGATTTTTAAACAGATATTTATATATGTTGTAACAGATGATATATCTGTTTGAAAATCTTTTTTTCTCCTTTAATTTTAAAGCAAGAAGCTTCTGGTCCGAGAAGATAATATCAAGTAGTAGTACTCACTACTAAAGGAGGTAAAAAATATTTCTTGGATATCTCTAAAGTGAGTTCATTGAGCAGTCTTGTCTTGTCTTTTCAATGTCAGTTGTCTTAGTCTTCCTCGTGCCCCTCAAACTATTAATGAAATTAATGAATATTGAAAATCACCACGTCTACGTACACAATACATCTATAGAGATTATCTCATCTCTTCCTTTAGCTGCTATTTATTTTATTCAAATCTCATCTTTTTTTCTCTCCTCTTTAGGGTCACGACCTTTTCTCACTCTTTTCTCTTCTCTTCTCATAAAGATCTTTTCGGATCTAAACCCATCCATATCTTTCCTCAACTTAAATTTCTGTTATGATCCCCTTTTTGATATTAAGGTATGGTTCATTATTGCTCTTTTATTCTCGTCTTGTTCTTTGCAAGTTATTTATGTCATACCCTATTTTTACCTAAGGTCAAAACGAGCACGACGTTATGGATTCTAAAAGAATGAAAATTGTACAAAGTCGCCACCTTATTTTAAGGGAAATGAGGAAAATCTTTTTTATTTATTAAAATGCATAACTTGTGTTTTAGTCTATGAAACTCATTTAGATTCTAGATAAGGTTTCAATTTATTCCGAAGGAAAGGGGTTAGGCATTTCAGAATCCACAAGTGTGGTACCCGGCTAGACTAAATTTATCAAAGAGGGAGGAGGTATAAATATTTAAATAATATAAAGTTGTATGTGTATTAAATATATAAATAAATTTATTGTTATGAAAATATGTACAAAAGTATGTATTAAATATAAATATTTCATGTAAAAGGAAAAAACATTTTTTGTAACGTATAAAGAAAAGAAAAGTATCTTTTGTATACTAAAAAGGAAAAGTATTTTTTAATCAAAAATCACAAAGGAAAATATAAATTTATTTTTTAAATGAGAACTATGTAATATGTGAATGTGAATTAGTTAATTAACTTAATTCTTTTATGTAAATATTAATGGCCTAAGTTTTGCAAAAAATTGATGAAATTATGTAAATAAAGAATATCCCCACCTGACACCCAAAAAGTAAACTTTTTACTATCTTTTTTGGTTATTTGTACATGTGTGAGAATATAAAATACAATATAAAATTTAAGGGCCCTTTTGACTGCAACCCCCGACGAATATTTCAAAATAACCTATATAAACACTTAAAAAAAGAATATTAGTAACAAATAAAAATAATCAAAATAAATTGAACAAATATATATGCGTATAAATATTTAAAAATATATTTTTTCTAAAAAGTGGGCTTAGATAATGTCATGACTGCGAAATGGTTGCTCAATTATTTGACAGTCCTAAATCGTCTTGCAACGAAGTGGTTTCTCAATTAATTGACTATCCGAAATCGTCTTGCCATGATATGAATTGTAAATCTTGTGTTGTTATAAAGTTTCATCATCGCCTAAAAAATATTTATTTATTACGTATGTATACGTAAAAAGTCCATATTTTGTTTATGGAGGCCTCAAAATTAATAATAATTTTTTCATAGGCCAAAAATGTATATTATCCATTCATTATCGGTGTAATAAATTGTAAGGCAAAACGAAAGGACAAATGTCCAAATCATCAGGATAAATTAATCATAACAACCCATAAAATATAAAGGAGTATAGCAGAAACTTTTGACCATAAAGTTAAAGAAATGTCAAAGTCATCAAAAAAAGTGAACTAAACAAGAATCACCCAAAATATCCCAATCTGTATTGCATAGAGGAAATACAAACAGCCGAAAAAATATAGGTAGCAATCAAAAATCATCCCAAAGCAAGCTTGTTCCAAGAATCAAGACCTCCCCAGATAATTCAAATTAGCAAAAAATATCAATGATCCAAAAGTAAAGAGAAAAAAATAAAGAAATTGTCAGAGCACCCTGAGCGACCCAAATCCATAAAATAAGCAAATTATTAGCGGATCGTGTAATAACAAATAAAGGTTGACGTTACTTCAACGATGTATGCCGGAGCAACGTCGGAACCCAGATTCCAACCAGATCTGACCATTTTTCATGTGGCAGTGGTGGTGCATGTGGTGGTTGCGGCGGCTCGTGGCTGTATCGAGAGTTGCCCACCGGCGATTAACTCCGGCGTGGCGCGACAAAAAGGAAAAGAGAGCGAAGGGCGCTGGTGAGTTTTTTATGGCTAGAGGTTTGGTATAGAATCGTTGGTTGAAGATGACCAGCAGTGATGGGGGCTTTTCCGAATACAGAAGAGAGGGGAGTATAGGGGCGGCGCCGGGTGATAGTTCGCCAGATCTGGGACAGTAAAGGAGAAAGGGAGAGAATTGTGAGGGAAAAAGAGATGAAAATGATGATTTTCTCTATAGTGTACTTGCGTGTGTATATGTATGTGGATATGTGTAGTGTATGTGTGTATTGTTGTGTTGTGTCCTATATTTGTGGTGTGTTTTGAAGAGAAAGATAAAAAAATAGAATAAATAAAATATGCTTGTGTATTTATGAATATGTGTGTGGGTTTGCAAAAAAAAAGTTTATTAGTTGTAAAAAATAAATATATGTGTATTTTGAAAGAGGAGAAAAAATGAACAAAAAATGCGTGTCCAAAATGTGTCCTCCCACCACCTATTTATACAAAAAATTGAGCACCCCTTTTATCCAATGGATAAAGGGGTGTCCTCTCTTTTTATAATAGAACCCCCTTAGGTGCTTAAGTTATTGGCCAAAGAATTTTCATACCTTTGATCAACGGACAAAGTAATTATCCAAAGGATAGTGTCATTAAGTGGTCGTTGTTAGATGTGACGAGACAACACTGAGTGGTCATTGTCGGACGTGACAAGACATTATTGTATAGTCGTTGTCGGATGTGATAAGACATCAAATTATTACACAGCAAAAAAATAATTGATCTGACTCAGGGTTTGCAGACTGTAAAATATAGATGTTGTATGAAAAATGTAAAGAATATTAAAATTATTAAAATATAATTAATTTAAAAATACTATAATATGTAAATATATATATATATAATATCATGTCGTGCACGCGCGCAAATATTTATAAAATAATAAATTGATAAGAATAAAAAAATTATTATTAAGTTATAAAGAGTAAAAAATCCTAAAGTAAGGATGAAAATCAATAATTTGTTATCAATTGTAAAAAATATGTGAAAGTTGTATTTTGTGCTCTTTAACGGTCAGGAAACCTAAATACGTTATTTTTAAGCACGGAGAGCAAAAATTGGATGTCAATAGTTGCCCCTTTTTGTTTGAAGGCGATGTAGAAGTCTTTAAACGAAAACATTGGCGTACAACCAATTTTGCTCGACAAAATAATTTGATGAAAATTTGACCGAACTCCAATTTAGAGTAGCGTACATACCTCGAGTTGTGTGAGGATCAGGTCAGGTGTAGTTCAAATCATAGCAAAATTGTTATAAATACAAAATTTGCCCTAGTGTAGAATTATGGTGACACTAGGTTCCTTCAAGGATGACAACAAAAATTTTAACACGAATGGAATGAATACGGGTGCTTATTCCAAAATTGAATGTTTGGGTTGCTGGAAATAAGTAGATGTCGGATAGCAATATTTACTGGGGACTTTGAAGGAAAAGGAGATTGTTAATTTTTAAAGATTGCCCCAGTATCGGATTAATACGACATTGAGTAATGATAATAAGGATTATAAAAATGAGTGTTTTGGGTCGAGTTGAGTCGAGTTTCTTCGCCAAAATTCCTAACATGACTAGGGATCCCTGAAATTCCACCAGCTTGCTCCAGTTTGCTGCTAAGAGGATAGTTCCATGTTGTACTGCGTGTTCTAGTATTGTCTCTATTTTTTAAGGCAATCCGCCTAGTGGGGTGATAACTGAAATGTAAACAGCGTTCGTCGGCTGAGCAGTTGCTTGAAAGTAAAAGCCTCCATCGGCTGAGCAGTAACTCAGATGTAAATAGCCTCCGTCGGTTGAAATATAAATAGCCTCCGTCGGCTGAGCAGTTGCATGAAATGTAAATAACCTCCGTTAGCTGAAATGTAAATAACCTCCGCCGACTGAAATGCAAATAGCCTCTGTCAGCTTAAATGTTTGTTGAGAAAGTGAAAGTTGCATTATATGCGCTATTGTTAGGGGCGGGCGTACCCTGTCCTATTGTTCGGGGAGGACTTGCCCTATCCTACTGTTTGGGGCAGACTTTCCTGTCCTATTGTTTGGGGCAGACTGCCCTATCCTATTATTCGGGGTGGACTTCCCTGTCCTGTTGTTCGGGGCGGACTACCCTGTGTTATGTTAGAGTGTTGTAAACATCTGTTAGTACTTGATGACTGAGTCTTAATGGGGTTATCCCTTTAATGCGACCTGCAAAAAAAATTAAGAAATTTCTTTTAGAGTTAGAAAGTATTAGCTAATGAATTAATAAAACCTGGCTTCCTGGCTTGTGATAGAGTGCGATGTTGAGTTTCTGATAGAATGTTGTAAGATACTTGACACGTGCCTCCTTAAGCATTATTTTGACCCGCAAGATTCGAGAAGATTCTTTAGCGTCTTGAAATAATTATGGATAAATTGACGATACCTGGATTCTCAGCTTGTGATGGTGAGACAACATTTAGGCTTCCAAGATGTTTGAACCTTTGTTGTAGCGATGTTGTACCTGCACTCAAATAAAGTTTCTTAGTTTGAGGAGGGGATGTTGATTTTGTGTTGATCGAGAAATCGTCCTAGTAGCTATGTCGTCCTTCAATCTTTTGACAATCGGTAATCTATTCGAGATTAGGAGTAGTGACACTTCCTAACTCCACATAATGTGCTTATACTAGTATGTCTTCTGGTGGGAACTTTCTCCATCTTGATCTTCGCTTTTGGACTTCCATCAAAGTGACGCGGTTGTTGTGGCTTGAGATGATAAATAAAATTTGAAAAGATGGAAAAGATTATGTTGTTGATATATAGAGCCTAACTTAAGCTTCCTGCATATCAAGTCAAAACGTAGTTTCGTGTGAGGGGAATCAAGAAAAATTTGGCCACAAGGGTGGGTATGTGGAGAATGGTAAGGTTGATAATCATGAGCTTTCTTTGGAAAGCTCATTTGGTCATTCGCTGAAGCGGTTCCTCTTATGTATGAGTCTTCAACATCTTATGGCTTTTTCTTGTGCTAACGATTAACATCAAAGAATTTCTTAATTTGAGCAATGTTTTTGTAAGTTGTTGGAGTCGATCAAGCATTGAGATTTGCATCTCAATGTTTTTCGTGTCAGGGTTTCGAGCGGAAGAGTAGGGAACGCGTTGTATAAGCTATCTTCATATATAGTCTCGCTGACTTGTGTTTTGATGAAAGCAAGAGGCTTGGGTACATGCGCGAGTCTTCTCTGCATAAAATCTGAATATTTCTTGGGTGCCTCATTGATAGTCTCCTTATCTTGTGGGCGTCTTCATATATGAACTCTTTTTGGGTCCACTACAGTAGTCCTTTCGTGTACCTGTTTGAAAAGAAATAACTTGCAACAACAGACACAACAAACCTTTTGGTTGTTGCATAATTATTTGTCAGTTGAATATGTCTTCAAAGTGGGGTGCCCCTTTTAGACACTGATGACACTTTATGCAGAAGGGTCCCCGCGATCGTGTAATCTTGTGTTGACGCGGTAACCTTTTTGAGTCACCCATAATGTTTGTGGAATGGTGACCTATCTGGTTATTGCTAATAATTCTTCGCATATACGACTTATAGATTCCTCTTGAATCATTAATCTTTGGATTATCTTGCTCATTATTTGATGTTGGATACGAGGCAACTTATAGATATCCTTTGAATTACTAGCCTTTAGGTAATCCTGCACATTATCCAACTTTGGATAAGAGATGACTTACATATATCCCTCCAATTGCTAGCTTTCAGGTGTTCCTGAACATCATCCAACCTTGGACACAATATGACTTATAGATATCTCTCAAATTGTTATTCCTTGGGTAATCCTACACATAATCGATCTTGGATATGACGCGGCTTATAGAGAACCCTTGGACATACCAATTTGATGATCTCGCATATTCTCCGGTAAGGATTTAGTTGCGACTTATGGATAACCTTTGGACTATCAATTTTTGGGTAACCTTGCATACTATCCAGTAAGGATGTTATTGTGGCTTACGAATGACCAATGAACTATCAGCTCAGAGGTAATCTTGCACACTATCTTATTTCAAATAATATGACTTACAGATGATCCTCAAATTATCAATTTCAAGGAAATCTCATATGGCTTTCACTTTCAGATAGCGACTTAAAGACGAATTTTGTGCTTTTGACGAATTTAGATGCTAATTCATAGGATGATGAGATATCCTCGACGCCAATATATGCTATCTCACGTGTCTACAGATATTGAATATTGATATCCTCTATTGATGTATTAGTCATAATCCAAGCTTGAACGCTTTTAATCATATTTTGGAAATCCTCCTAATGATTTGGTTGACCTCCTTATGACTAAAGTAACGAGTGTTTGATCCTGCGCTGATCATCGATGTGATTTTGAAACATTTGTATTGATAATATCTTTTAAAAATATCTATAGAGAAGATCTTTAGTTAAGTGGTGGAAGTGTCTTCTTTATTGACCCTTGGTGCATTTCTCTCGATATTGTAGTCAATTAATCCCCCGTTGATGTCTTCCATTATGTGGTACAAATCAACCTTGAGTGTAACATTTCCAAGTTGAATGTCCTAGCCTTCGTTGATTTTCAAAATTTTCTTCAAAATTTTGCCCTAGTCTCTTGGAGAGACTTTCTCGATGATTCTTCGCTGCGTATCTTGGGATAGTCTTGATGGATCGTGTCGTGTTTTCTGGAAACCATCACGTTCAAGTTTCGCTCGTCGTTAGGGAAATATAGAATTTTGTATTATAAAGGGATCGAGCGTTATATAGGCTTCCTACATATCCCACCAAGGGAAATCAGGTCAGACGTAGTTCCAACTACAAAAGGGGGAATGATTCTACTTAAGTACGACCGAACCCGACGAGGGTTGCCTCACCATGAGAAATCAGGTCAGAACGTAGTTCTGATACATGATAATTAGAGAAAATCCTATGTCTTTATATATAGGACTATATTTCCTACTTCTGAGTCAATCAACTTGGATTTATCACTATTGCATTCCCACTAAAGTTAATCACTTCTCTGTAGGATGGCTTATATGAAAGCCTTGTCGGTCGATGTGGAGGATAGTGTCCCTCATGTCATATACACTCTTCTATTTTCATGACTGGGCATTAGATCAATATTTACAGTTTGTTACACTTCGACACATTGGATTACCCCGGCCTTGGTCAAGCACTCAATTCTATGCCTTAACCTATGACAATCTTCAGTGTCGTGCCCCTGAACTCCAGAGTGAAAAACACATTGCTTTTTTTTTTATCAAACCATTTAGGTAATGGGTTAGGAATCTTTCCAAGCTCGGGTTGCAGTAAATTTGCACCTCTCAATCTTTTGAACAAATGTATCAATGGTTCAAGAAATTATGTGTGGATTCGACTGTGTTACCCTTTAAATTTTGTCTAAGCGCAAAAGGTGTTGGATTTTGATAAACTGACAATTGGATTGGTACACATGGTTGTGGTGGATTTTGGTATGTGGAAGCTTGGGGTTGAAGGTAATTTTGTTGGTTATTATAGGCATGATGTAGTTTGTGACTCTATATTTGCATCAGTTCGTTATCAGGATTTTGAAGTGATTGGGATGATTCAGGTATTGAGTGGTGTGGTATCACAATAGATACTTCTTCTTCATTCTCCATCTTGGCTACTTCAATGAACTCTAACCGAGCAGACTCGCTCGAGTTATTTGCCGACTTAATCTTTCCAGAGTTAATCGCCTCTTCAATAAAATTCCCCATTTTGACACAGTTAGCAAACTTCTGCCCCAATGCGGATAGTATCCTTTCAAAATATAGACACCCTTTTGACTGCGGATAAAATACTTTGTCAATTCACTTTCATCCATCGGTGGTTGAACTTTTCCTGCTTCAAACCTCTGTCGTGGAGCATATTCCTGGAATGATTCAAAGGGTTTCTTTTGTATACTAATGAGGGAAATTCGATCAGGGGCGATTTCTGTATTAAACTTGAAACGATTCATAAAGTCTTTAGCCATGTCGCTCCATTTATGCCAATGATGAGGGCTTTGTTAGGGGTACCAGGCGAGTACCTCGCCAGACATATTTCTAATAAACAACTTTATCATGAGCTTCTCATTTTTGCTAATCCCAACCAATTTATCACAATATGTTCTTAAATGAGTATGAGGATCGCCGGTTCCATCAAAAAAGTCGAACTTAGGTGGCTTGAACCCGACTAGTAAATCAACATCTGGACGGATACATAAATCTTCATAGTCTAAATGCTCGCTGACTTTAGTTTCTTGGAGGTGTTTCACATACTACAGAAGGCATCTCATCTTCTCCAAGGAATGTTGAAAGTATGCTAAGGAAAGAAAACACAATCAATTAATCTATATTGCTAAGGAAGTAATTGTACTCTATTTTCCTTTCAATCTCGTTTGTGGTTCCGATCAGGTCAACGACAGTGGAGCTGATCGGAAACACAAACAAGAAGGCATGGGATAAAATTTAAAATTCAGAAATTGCTGCCTTCGCTTAGTTTCCTTATTTTAACTGCAGTTGTTGTTGGTTAAGTTTTTTAGACTTGCTGAACATCAATTCTACCCTCGATGCCCGTGAGGCTGCTTTCTTGGTCTTCTCATATTTTCTACCTAGGTGATAATCCCGACCACGCAGCTCCCTGGTAAAGTGTTCAGATGGATTGTTTTACTTTAAGAGACACAACAGATGAAATTACATTACTGGATACACTTTCATATTTGCACTTGATTCATATTTTACATCTGTTAAGATAATTCCATCGGTCAGATTCGTTAGAAGTTACTTTTTATCCTATGTCTCTTCTTCAATTAGTTCTCACATGATATAGTCTTCCATCAACCACCTATTTTTCCTCAAAAGCATTCTCCTACTGCACCTTCTGGCATATAATCATCACCCGGAGCGAGCACCCCAACCATATAAATATTTGCTAGGGCAATAACTATATTGGTTTTCCATTCTTATTTGATGCAGTGCGAGGCTTTGAGGGCCCTCTAAGGGTCCAATGCACACTTAAAGTTAAGTCCAATCGCTATTGGTTCTCTATAGTGACGACAAATATTGATCCCTTCTCAAAACTTTACACGCATAAACACGAGCACCAACCGTCAGTAATTCGTAACAGGGTATCTGCACCATCTTCATGAGGTCCTCAGCCTTATCAATTTCGAACCCATCAAACTTAATGGTACAATGCAGGATCTTGTTTGAATGATCCATGCCTAATCGGTTAAAAATTGCATTCACAAAAATATTGTACTTTGTGTGTGTTATCCCGGTAACCTTATCAGTAATACATACTTAACTCCCACACATATGATAGTGGATCCATCTGCACGTACCTTATTCTTCCTAGCCCATCTATGGATTAAATTGAATAAACAGATGACTAGCTTTTTGCAATAGATGACGTATCTGTTTATATTGCCAAACAATTGGAGACATCTGTTACGACAGTTGATCAACTTGTTGTAAAAATCAAACAGATATATACATCTGTTGTAAAATATTGCCAGTATGTTGTAAGTTATCTAATCGAAAGAATATATTTTACAACAGATTACCCATTTGTTAGATTTATTTTAAAGCAATTTTCTTTTCTTTCCAAGATACAATAATTTATAAATAGGTCCCTCCTTATAAATATGGATGATCCAGATTCGTACAAGAATATTCATATCGAGTCATTGCGTGAACTTCAAAGGCAGTTTGATGAACTCCAGAGAGATTTGATTGACTTCGGAGCAAGGCTGCCGGATGAAAAATATTTGATTGACAATAATAATAATAGTAGTAATAATAATTAGGTAATGTTTTTTATTTTAGCGATTATTTTCCTCCTTTTGTATATCAAATCTGCCCAAGGGATTCAAAAATCTATGAACATTCATTTCATTTTGTTGTCGACTTTAAATTTTTAATTCTTATTTAGTATTTAATAATAATTATTCTGTTTATTTCTTGTTCTCAACATGTCGACGGTTGGTGGTAGGGATTGAGCAACAATTTGTGTTAACAGTTAGAGGTTAATCTGCTACGACAGATCGAACATATGTTGCACCTAGTGGTTATTAATAAAAAACGGTTATTGTTATTAATAGGGTGAAAAGAAAAAGACATAACTTTCCGTTCCGATTATTCAATATAAAAAATATTTCGTAAATACATAATAAGAAAATAAATGATAAACACAATTTATATCCACAATTTTAATAATTGATCTTGACTTTTCACCATTTTTATTTTTGAATTTATTTTTTAAATTATTTCTTATATAATAAAATGGTTATTATTTTATTAAGGAAATTGAAAAGATATTTTTTTTATTTATAAAATAAAAAAATAAACAAATTTGAATTAATGATATGATGATAGTTTTTTTTTTTTTTTAAAGTAGACTATATGTTGCAATAATTAAATTATCTAATGCAACAGGTTTAGTATGGTTGCAACAGATGATATATCTGTTGTCACAGATGATTTATCTGATGCAACCTATATCGAGTCACAACTCAATAAAAGCGGTTCTTGAAAAGAACTAATTAATAACAAAAATATGAAAAGTCATGACTTATCACAATATTTCTTAATTAAATTAATTCATTATTTTTCACATTAATAAAAAATGTAATTAATAAATGGAGGTAAACAGTTAGATTATATGTTGCAACAGATATGTTATCTGATGCAACATATTTTATATTTATTACAATAGATAATATATCTGTTGTCACAGAAGTGTTATCTAATGCAACAGATATAGAATCTATTGCCACAACTCAATAAAAATGGTTCTTCGAAAGAACTAATTAATAATAATAATCTGAAAAGTCATGACTTATATCACAATATTTATTTTCTTAATTTGATCAAAAATGTATTTAATGTATGGAGGTGAATAGTCCACCTTTTTGCCTCTCATTCAAATTCAATCCTCTATAAATAGGTCCCTTCTTACTCAATCGTTCAGTCAAATACACTCTATTTATTTATTGCATCTCGTCTTTCATATTACACTCTAGAAGATAATATTATGACTGACCCAGTGTGGGACGTTGCTTTTCTGCAAGACGCCGTGAATGAACTTCAGAACCAAGTTCGTGATCTTCAATGGGAACTGGGAGAAGTTAGATCAAGAATGCTCCGTGAGATACACAGGCTGAGGAGGGGCTTGCTACTTTCGATTGAAGATTGGTCGCCTGACAATGATGATGCTAATAATAACTATAATAATAATTAGACTATTATTTTTCTTTTAGTCAATTATGTGTATTTTTATTTGTTTTTGTTTGATAAGTAAATTATGTTTGATCTTTGACGTTTTAATCCATATTTAATTTTCATTCTGTCTACTATCTTCACAACAAAAATGTCGACAATTCGACGTAAAAAGGAATAATTTAGAATCCAGTAGCAATAGCAAGATTTATCTATTAGGTTTTTAGCAGGGGTTGATGTGTTGTTCAAAATAGATTACTCATGTTGCAATAGATAAGAAGTTGATGCAACAGATAAATAGTCTATTTCAACATATGAGTAGTTTGTTGCATTGCTTGTCTCTGACGTTTTAATTCGTACTCCCTCCGTCTCAAATTATCCATCCCAAATTGAGATGCCACATTGATTAAGAAAAATAATTAACAACATGTCTAGTTTACCATAACCCACTGATCAGTTGGTGGGACATTAGACGTGTTTGAAATAACCATTGTTTTCTATTCAATCGAAATTTCATAAGAGAAGAAAGCTTTTAACGTCGGTTGGTGTATAGTCCCCCCATTAAATGATGTTTCCATTTTAATTTGAAGAAAAAGTTATTAATGCAAAGGGTAAAACATGGATTTTTTTAATATTTTCTTGATTAATGAAAAAGACAAGTAAAATGAGAAATCGAATTAGGAAATTTGGGATGGGTAATTGGACGTAAGAAATAATTTTGAATCCAGTAGCAATAGTAAGTGTTGAAAACATATTGGTTATCTGTTGGGTTTGTGGCAGGGGTTGATTTCTGTTGTTTCAAACAGAATAATCATTCATTGCAACAGATAATTAGTCTGGTACAACAGATAAACATTCTAATGCAATAGATAATTAGTCTGGTGCAACAGATAAATATCCTGATACAACAAATAATACGATGATGCAACAGATTAATCTTCTGATGCAACAGATTACTCATCTGATGCACCAGGTGATTGATCTGTTTAAATTGTGGGCATTTATGCTGGATTCATAATCGGGGTTCTATCCATTGTTGGAAAAATAGAAGTGTACCCAGATGACAAATACGAATAAAAATCATAATTTTACTTACCAAAGTCACCTATGAAGTAATGCCAAAGTAGAAAGTGATGTAGTAAACAAAATTTGACCTAAGAAATTGGTCAGATCGCAGCAGTAGCGCTGTACCAACAACAACAACAACTACAAATGGTCGACAGGAAGAAGATGAAGATGATAATGAAGTAGAAGATGATGTTAATGAAGCAGAAGATGATTAATTAAGCAGCAGAAACAGAAACAATTAACAACAAAAATCGCTAAGACAGAGAAAACAACAATGGATGAGAAGAGAGAGAAAGATGCTTTTTTTTCCTCCGTTTTCCGTTATTTTAGGTATACATTGAGATCAAAGTGTAAATATAAAAACTTGTGGATTATTTTCAAATTTTCCCAGCTTTCTTAATCCATAATAAAGTAATTGTCACCTCCAACTAATAATTAAGACTTGTGTCACCTACACCTCATTTTAAAACTCTTTTGTCATCTGTGGCCCAACCCCCCCCCCACTTACTAGGCTCTATTATTAATTATATTACTGCATTGAATTTAATTCCATTATTATAATTATTTGGTTCATGAAGCATAAAGTTCGTTAGCTAAGCTGCTATGCTTTTCATTGACTAACTGGTTCATGTTTGATTCACTATGTATGGTATAATAACTAAAATCAGCAACTACTGTAATATACACATACAAAGTAGTACTTTCAAGTCCTTGAAAAAAAATTGGGGTGTATTGTATGCAGTCTTATCTTGCATTTCGGTCAGAAGTTTTATCTAAGACTTGAACCTGTGACCTCCTATTCACACGACAACAACTTTACCAATCACTCCAAGTCCTTAATTTAATATATTAAGCAAACTTGTAGCATCGAAATAAGAGTGGGGAGGCGAAATGAGTAAGAGAATTACAAGATGGAAAATAGTACTTTCATCAATATGGTGAACGTTCAGTCAATCAATGAATTGAGTTACTAAAAATTCAACACATTTCACTACTAAAAAAAAAGAGAAAAATCGACCACTAGTGTTCGTTTTTTCCCTATTTTCAACCAAAAAACCGACCAAAATTTTTAATCGAAAAAGTTGTGGTAGCTTTTTAAAAATCGACCACAAGTGATTGATTTTTTATTTTATTTTTAAAATTCATTATTATTTTATTTAAATTGAAAAATTAATTTTAGGGGAAAAAAAATCGACCACTTGTGGTCGGATTTTTATTAAATTAATTAATTTAATTAAAAAACGACCACAAGTGGTTGGTTTTTGAATTAATTAATTAATTAATTTAATTTAAAACCGACCACCTGTGGTCAATTTTTATTAAATTTAATAAATTATTTTTAATAAAAACTGACCACTTGTGGTCGATTTTCTACAAAATAAGTCCAAAAACTGACCACTTGTGGTCAGGTTTTCTAGAAATTTAAAAAAAAATTGCAAAACCCAAATACAACATGCAACAACAATAATATACAACAGTATCCAAAATGAAAATACAACAACAACAAAAATCCAAATGAGTAAGAAAAAACTATAACCATAGTTCCAAACAACAAAATGTCAAAAACATACAAAAATCAAAACTAACAGTCAGCATCATCGAATTCGTGCTCCTCTTCCATGTCCTCATCCATGCTGAAATCATCGAGGGGGACTAGACCTTCTACAGCCCGAACTGCATCACCAGGATACGAAGGAATAACCCCTGCAGTCTGAATGAAAGAACTGAACTGTTGTGGCAGCTTCCTGAATTAAGATGTTGTTGCCTTCTCCACCTTCTTTTGCCTCTCTCTTTGTTTAGTAAGCTATTCAATCAGTTGAGATACCGTATTTTGTAGTCTTTCAATGGTTTCTGTATCAACCGAAGAGCTAGAGTATCTAGGGCTAGACGAACTTCTAATACTATCGCCAAAATATTCTATGGGGCATCCATATAAATTGCCTCTATTTGTAGGACCTGAAGCTTATTTCAATAACTCATTCCGTACATGATTGGGTATTGGGTCACCCTGAATTTTAGGAGGCTGAATACTACGATACTCACCAATAAGATGCCTAAATTCATCCTATATTCAAAGTAAAGTTAATACTAACAGTTAAAAAATACTAAAGTAGTTATAATTGAATAATATCAACTTTGAGAAAAAAATTTATAAATTTAAAATTTGTTTCTTACGTGGACAGATTTTGCACAAGGTTCAACCCAGACATCTTCATCAGTCGGGTTCTTTTTCTTTTTCAGACGAGTCTCCTCGGAAAGCTCATCATTTGGTAGTTCTCTACCCCTTTCTTTTTCCTGTATATGAAAAAATATCATTGTTCAAATAATTAAAAAATACAAATAGAAAGGAAGAATTAAAACTGTAAAAGTTATATACCAATTTTTTCTTCACAGCAAGAGTACTTCTGGCACCCGCAGTATGTAGGGAGCCACCCTTGGATGATGCCCGGGCTCTCTTTTCTTTTTCCCTCAACAATTGATATTCTTGGCTATTCCAGTGGCGTTGATACAACGGCCATCAAGGTTCAGGAATCCACTTAGGTTTAACCAATTTCTTTTGGGCATAATCCAACAGATCGTTAAATCTGGCTCTACATCTTCTGAAAAAGTTCTTCTTTACAAGAAATTGATTTGCATCATCCCAGAAGTAAAATTTCTACAACTAAAATATAATATTCAATCTTGTGTTATAACAAATTGTTAATAAGTAGTCGATAAGTTAAATCCTTACATTAAATTCTTCAAACATTCTCTCTGTGTTAAGTTTTGGAACCATTTGCCAGCTGGTCCAGTAGCCGTTGAAGTGCCGACTAATACATATTCGGGCCGTTTGTCCAACTCCAGCATCCGGCCTAAACCTACAACACAAGATCAAACCATAATTTCATAGAGAACAATAAAATAGTAAGGAAAAAATGAGTAACGTTATTATATTTAGAAATGTTACCCTCTCGAAACTAGAACAGTATAAATCCTCCCAGAATCTCTGTCTCCTGGCGGTCTAGTAAGTGACGGTGGATGCACTGGCGTGGGCGGATCTGAAGTAGGGTTGCATATCGGTCGGTTCGGTTCGGTTTTGAAAATTATTGGTTTCACTTATTCATTATCAGTTTGTATATATGCTAAACCGTTAAAGAACCGTTAAGATATTGGTTAATCGGTTATCGGTTTATCGATTTTTCATTGTTATCGGTTCGGTTATCGGGTTAACCATTAACATTAAACATTAAAACTCTAAGTCACAAATTAATTTAAAACTGTTAGTACAAACAAAATAGAAAAATCCAAAGTTACAAGTCACATGCTCACAGAAGTTGAAAATTAAGTTCAAATTCCAAAGTCCAAACATAGTAACAGTACTAATTACTACTCAAGTCTGAGCATAATACTGCATCCTCTCCAAACAACGATCAACATGATTCCTCAAGCACATAGTCCCAGTATGTCGTGGATGGTAATTAAAAACATTACCACAATGAATACACTTCACTTTGCACCCTCCATCATCATCTTCTTTAAGCTTTTGATAGTGATTCCAAACAGGTGATCGAACTTTAGGACCACGACGTTGAGACATGATGAAACCTAATTAATAGATAAAAAAAAAATTAGAAATACCCCAAACAACTTTAACTATATAAGATAAAAGAAAAAACCAAAACCAAAATACTATGATGGACATGGTCTCTATGGATAGTTGTCTTTAGATTACCTGGTTGTGCATAGAAAATAAACTATTCTAATGTATCATATATTATTTTGTTTTTTCAAATTGGCTTGCAGGGAGTGAGTGCTGCTTCTCACATTCACAGCAGCTAATGATACATTGAGACTTCCAAAATGCCTTGATGGTTCCAATGAACCCAAAAAAGAAAAAACAGAAAGTCTCAACTAGTACCCCTATATCCTATGTTTCAGTTGAGTTGGAAAAATCATTTACTGTATAGTCATGTGGGTCGTGGGAGGCAATGATATATGCCTTCAACAGAAAATCATACATACCTTCAACATACATACATATATTCAACATACTGCAAACAGAAAATCATTGAACAAAACATACTGCAAATTCTAAAAACCAGTGCAAATTCATGAAAATAGAAAATCAGTGCAAATCACTGCAAACAAAAAATCAGTGTACAAATCAAAAACTGCAAATCAGTGTACATACATACTGCAAATTCCAAAAACCAGTACAAATCTATGAAAACAGAAAATCATTGTAAATGACTGCAAACAGAAAAACAATGTACAAAACAGAAACTGCAAATTAGTGTACATACAAACATACTGCAATTTCATGAAAACAGAAAATCATTGCAAATGACTAAAATCCAAATGCAATATTCTTTTCTTACCTTTGTTCAAGTTGCTATATGTCATCAATGCTAGGTTCTTTTCCAACTTTGGCCAAATCTAAATAAATTAAAAGAACAAGTCAAGACTCAAGCATAAAAAATATTAAATAAATAATTCACCAAATACAAAATTTTTTTTTTGACCTTGTTCAAGTTGCTCAAGAGAATCTAAATCCTCCTCGATACTTATAGGTTGTGATTCACTTCGAAGCCAATCCTGTAGACACACTAGAGCTTCTACCTATTTAGAAGTTAATGAACTCCTAAATGAATCAAGATCACGCCCCCCGGTACTGAAAGTACATTCCGATGCTACACTAGAAATAGGAATAGCTAAAATATCTCGAGCCATCTCAGAAAGAAAGGGAAATCTAGCCGAGTTATACTTCCACCAAAGTAATACATTAAAATCGGACGTTCCAACTTCAGTATCTTCTGCAAGATATTTATCCAACTCCGACTTAGAATTCCCGGCTCCACTCCCAGATGTGTGTCTACTCAACTCCTCATAAAAGTCTCCAATATCAACCATAGAACTTGAACTAGAAGCCTCCATTTCTGAAGATAGTTTACCACATTTGTCTTTTGAAGCAGACGATGAATACTCATTAAACAATGATTTCATGTACTCTCGCACATCTTTTTCTATAGTTGCTCCATTATCCCCAAACATCTTCTTAAGTGCAAAACTAAGAGTGGTAAACTTGTGACGAGGATCCAAAACACAAGGTATAAAAAGCATCTTATTCATTTTTGTTGGATCACCCCAATATTTTTCAAATTTCTTCTTCATGTTTGTTGCCATTTGAGCCAACACAATATCATCACTTGATATAAATTTTGACAAACAAAAATCAACTTGACAAATTTCAAGAAAATGAATATTTGATGTAATATATAATGATCCAGAAACCTTCAAAGTGAGCTTAAAAAATAATTCAAGAAATTTTGCAATCCTTTTAACGCTATCCCAATCACTACACAAAAGTGAACCTACAGGTTGTTCTTCATCCACAATATCACTATCACCATCACACACACAGATATGGCCAAACTCGAGATGATGTGCCAACCCAATATCACGAATAGCATAAGTCAAAATTGCACCCTCATATTCAATAGCCCTATTCAACATCAAGTAGGTGGAATTCCACCTTGTGGGAACATCTAAGCATAAAGATTTTTTTGCAAGATTTTCATCGACACAACATTCCTAAAAGTTCTTCCATCTAGCAGGAGATTGCCTAATGTATCTCACTGCTTGCCTAATTCGTTCAATTAAAATATTTGCTTCTTTTATGCCATCTTGAACGACAAGGTTTATTATATGCGCCATACACCTAACATGAAGATGCTTACCACCTAAAAGATTGGTCCCCCACTTAGTCAATTGCTTAGACAACTCAGCCACACATACACTATTTGAACTAGCATTATCAACAGTTACCGTGAAAATTCGATGCAATCCCCATTCATGCAAACACTTAACAATGCCCTTTGCTAAATCTTCACCTCTATGGCTAGAAATTGGACAAAAATTGATAACTCTTTTATGCAAAGTCCAATTTTTATCAATCCAATGAGCAGTGATACACATATAATTAATTCTTTGCACAGAAGTCCAAGTATCAGTCGTTATACACACTCTTTGTTGAGTTTTCTTAAAAATGCTCCTCATTTTATTTTTCTCTTCATCAAAGAGATCAAAACAATCACGAGTAACAGTTGTACGCAAAGGAATTCGAAACAAAGGTTGTACTACTTTCATAAATTGTTTAAAGCCTTCTTTTTCAACAAATCTAAAAGGAAGCTCATCAAGAATTATCATACGACACAATGCTTTTCTACACTCTTCTTGATCAAATTTCCATGAAACAATTGATACATCACCCTTGTTACCCCCCGTAAACGGTTGAAATGCTATCTTTGATTGCCTAGTATCAACATTACAAGGTATTTTTTTTGCATTTTTCTATATGACCAAGCATTGCCGTCGTACCATGTTCTTTTGTATCAGCTAAATACTCTTTCTTACAATAATTACACACACCTTTTTTAATTCCTTCCGAATCAACTTTACTAGTAAAATGATCCCATGCAATAGATCTTTTTGTCCTTTCTTTGTTTGCTTTAGACTCAACTATTGAATTTTGATTCACTACATTCGAATCAGAAGCTACACTCTCACCAATCACTTTATCAACTCTAGTATCTTGTGACATGTTGTATCAATTTGACTGTAATTTTAAAATAAAAATAGTCAAACAACAAGCCAACAACAAAATTACAACATAACATGACCAAATCACCAAAACTTGACAATGTGCAGTTGTGCATAGAGCATGATAGAACACACGATCACAGAATATCAACATATAAGCATTGAGTACTGAGTAGTGACTAACAGACTTCACAACAGCCAATTTCATAACAAACTTATACATACCTTACAAAGCAACTAAAGTGCATATAAGAAAAATCCATCTATTTTTCACTTCAACTGACAATCATATCTCGTTCAACAATAAATAATAATTCTAATATCCATAAAACAAAATTTCTTCTGACTATTTAACTTCAGACAACAGTAAGATAAATTTCTTCTTCTTTGTGCTTCAATTTACTCATTTATACCAATAGGCAATAATTTCAAGTAGTTAAATTATTAATAGGATTAGGCATTAGCGGTAGCCTTAGTTTTAATAAAAAATCTTATGTTAACACTGCCCCATCATGGAATCTTCAATCTTGGTGTTTTTAAGGAGTATTCTATAGTCATATGCAGGAATTGAAGATGAAGCAGATTAGCAGAAGACATCTAAGAATGAAATCGAGAAAAATAAAAAATTCTTACCTGTTGAGTGTTGACCACTTGACTGTTGAGAGAGACTGGGAGAGGCAGAGGCGGTCTTTGAGCCGATGAGTATAAGTGAGGCAGACTGCAGACAGATCGCAATTCGCAGAGGCAGAACTTGACTAAGAAGATGAAATTATTATACAAGTCGGTGTAACCCTCTTCGTTATAAACCCTCCAAAGTTGCCCTACCCCAATTTTCTACTTCACTTCTACCATACCCCTCTCCGTCTCCCTCTGTAAATAGATTTGCTTTATGTAGCTAGGGTTTTTGCACTTCCCGAGGATCTGATCTTTGTAGTTTGAGATTTCATCTTCTAACGAAGCTATGTGGAGGAGGACCACAACCGCCGCTGCCGTCAATGATGCCGCCACCTCCGGGACCTCCGCCGTAGTCTATGATGCCTCCGCCACCTGGTACTAGTATTAAAATAGAATGAAACCTAACTACTGCCATCTCCCTAGGTATCTTAAGCAGTAAGTACTAGGTTTGGAGGGGAATTGGGCCTTTAGAGTAGTTTTGGGCCAGTTTTGCTGAATTGGGGCTTGGGCATTTTAGCATATAATGGATATACTGTACATTCTCTTATCGGGTGTCCCGATAAAAAAAATAAGCAATCTCGAGTCCCGAACCGTTAACCCATTAGTTGGAAATTTTAAACCGACACCCGACCCGATAGTGAAAAAACCCGAACCGTTAAACCGATAAAGTATTTATCGGTTCGGGTTAACAGTTTGAACCGAAATTTGCACAACCCTAATCTGAAGCACCAGATGAAAGGCCTCCAAGCTAAAGATCCGGCAACCCAATAGATCCAGTAGAATCACTATGCGAAGCTGTGTGACTACTGCAGGAGGGTATCGATGATGACAGATGTCTGGAGGGGCCAATGGCCGTCCAATAGTACTGGGCTGGTGGTGGCACGGTCATAAGAGCAGAATGGGTCGGTGTAGACCCATGTAGTGGCCCCACATGCGTAGGAGTCGGTATCGAATCCTCGGACGACCTAGAATATGAAGGTCATGTTGGTATATCAGCACACTGAGCCTCAGATATGTGAATACCGATCGGTCGTCTATAAGGAGGAGGTTGTTTTTTCTTTTTTTGATTGCATAGTATCAACCTTTCCCTTACCTCTGTCGTCTCTGTCCGACATCTAAATTATGTTAAGTTAACAAGTAGTTAGTTGGTACAACATAAATATATATATAAGAAAACATTCCAAGTAAGTACTTTCAAGTTACTAATTCACATTTCAAATCACTCCAACGACACGAGTTATAGACAAGAATACTTTTAGGAGTATATATACATCTTGTCAGAAAAGAATCAAGAGAAAAACAAAGAATCGAAATTGAACGATAGATTCTCGAAACAAATGAAAAGGAAATGAAAGATGAAACATAAATCATGGATCAACTAAGCCCTTTCGGGGACTTTCTTAAAGAGGATAGATCATGGAAAAGTGAAAACAACAAACTTAAACAGTATATTACATATCAATCTTAAACAAGAAACATAAAGATAAATATATAGTACAAAGAATAAAGACATCAATACATAATAAATATAGCCTACACAACTAATCCTCCTCTTATGAAGACTCTCCACTAAAACATTCACCCTCTTCGAAGGTTTCCTCATCTCCTACCCACTCAGCCTCTTCTTCGCCAATATTAACTTCTTCAAATAAATTTTCAGGGTGGTTCAAACTGTCCACTAATTCAACGTCCACTAGTTGATGATCAATCTGCATTTCATTTTGATACACAGTCTCCAACACATTCTCATCTTTCACACGGCCTATAGGCTTTGTTTTGATTATATCCCACCAATTAGACTTGTCATTGTGCAATGGATAAGGAGAATAATACACTTGTTTAGCATTTTATGCTAGAACAAATGGATCGTAAATATGATACGACCTATTATGCTTCACTTCAATGATGTTATGCTCCTTATGTACTCTTGTTCCTGCTGTGCTTGAATCAAACCACTTACAACGAAAGAGGACAACTTTTTTTATTAGGAAACCGGCATACTCCGGTTCTAAGATCTCCTGTATGATGCCAATGTAATCAACATCATCATCACCCTTAACCTAAACACCATTGTTGTTTGTTTTCCTGGACCTGGAGTGTTGTTCGGTGGAAAACTTAAACCCATTTACTTTGTGTTGCAACATTGCATTAGCTTCGACTGGACCCAAACAAATATCTCTCAAGATATAGTTGTATGCGGCTGTATTTGGTGAATGGTGTACCTAAAAATATCATACATATATATTTTAGTTGAGGAATGTGTAAATGTTTAAACTTTGTTAAAACATTAATACACTAATGTACCTCAGTTTTAAACCATGTTGCAAAGGATGCATACACTTGATTTTCGTGGAATTGAGTCTTAAATGAACTGAACATCCAACATGGGAAACACAATTAGTTTCTTTAAGGGAATGAGTAAACAAATAGGATATGTTATAATTTTAATCTCCTTACTCTAGAAAGGGCTCAATTTCCAAGCAATTCAGCAAGACATACAAAGTTGTTGATTTGCACTCCGTGGATTAATCCGGCGAGGTATGATATTTTTAGCCTTACAACTAGATTGATTGAAAATTGATATCGATTGTAAATGAGGCTCATTCACATGGTCCTGATGACTATTCGGTCGGTTTCTTGAAAAAGAAACTTCATCACGAAAGTAGTACGAACAAAACTGAGAAGTTTCTCTTGCAAGATATGCCTTAACTATAGAGCCTTCCACCCTGTGTTTGTTTTTGGGACCTCTTTTCAATTTTCCAATTGCCCTGTACAATAATGTCAAGCTTAGATGTTTACTATATTTTAAAAAAATAAGTATGCATTTAAATATGTTGCATATGCTTACCATTCGAATGGATACATCCATCTAGTTTGAACTGGGCCACCTAGCCGAGCTTCGTGTACAAGGTGAATGGAAAGATGTTCCATCACATCGAAGAACGCTGATGGAAAAATTTTCTCCAGCTTGTTGGTGATAACAATAATTTTACTTTCCATTCGTGCCAGATTTTCTTCTTTTAATGTGGTTGCACATAAGTCTTTGAAGAACAAACTGATCTTTGCTATTGGTTTCCATATGTTTTCAGGTAAACCAATAAAACAATTGGAAGTAACTATTCCATGAGAACATTACAATCGTGGTTTTTCATTCCATGCAAGATTCCTTGTGTCATATCAACCCTCTTTCCCAAATTTGAGGCATAACCAATGGGCATCTTCAAACTCTGAACCCACTCACATATTTTCCGCTTTTGGTCCAACTTGAATGTAAAACTAGCCTTTGGATTAAGAACATTGCCGTTGGGCCCCTGTTGTAAGTGTAATTCTCTGCGGTTGCAATATTCTGGTAAGTCAAGTCTGGCCTTAGAATTATCCTTTATTTTTTTGGTGACATCCATAACTATGTTGAACAAGTTGTCAAAGTAGTTCTTCTCAGTATGCATGTCATCAACATTATGTCTAAGCAAATTATCTGGTCAATATTCTAACTCCCAAAATATACTTTGCTTAGCCCAGTTATGCGAAACACTATATCCATCAAGCCTGTACAATCATTCCTCGCTAGCTTTAGGCAAAGCCTGAACTATTTCCCAGACGTCATGACCACACAGTATTGGAGGTGGACTATTATGTTCCCTTTTATTCTTTCTGAAGGCACTCTTGAGTGTCCTAAATTCATGATCAGGTGGCAAGAAACAACAATGAAAATCAAACTATGAGTTTTTCCTATCATTTCTCAATGTGAAAGACTTTGTTTTTTCCATGCAGTATGGACAAGCCAGCTTTCTAGCGGTCATCCAAACCGATAACATTCCATAAGCAGGAAAATCATTCACAGTCCACATTAGATGTGCACACAGATTGAAATTCTATTTAAGAGAGATGTCCCAAGTTTCAACCCCCTCATGCCATAAAATTTGAAGTTCATCTATCAAAGATTGCAAGTACACATCTATTCTGCTTTTTGGATTACGTTGGTCAGGAATAACACAATTCAAAAATATATAGGGACTAGTCATCAACATTAGATGGATGACACATAACACTAGTGAGCCTTCTATTTTCATTATGCCATATCATATGAGGAGCTAAGCTGTTTGAAGCATACAACCTCTTCAACCTTGGTATAAGAGGTAAATAATGCATCGCCTTAATAGCTATTGATTTCCAGTAGAACCATGCTTATATCGAGGGTGCTGAAAAAACTTACAGAACTCTAGGTTAGAATCTCCCTTAAAGTATAACATGCAACAATTTTCACAACAATCAATTCTAACCAAGGAGAGACCTAACTTTGACACCAATCTTTTTGCCTTATAGAAAGAATCAGGAACCTCCAAGCTGGGGTCAACTAACTCTTTAATAAAGTCTCTAATTGAGTCCATTCCACCTTTCGCAATACTCCAGTCAGATATAATACTTAATAATGTAACAACAACAAACAAACGAAAGTGCGAACACCCGTCAAAAAAAGGATGACTAGCAGCATGCAATTCTTCGTAGAAATTGCTCGCTTCGCTATTAGGAACATCTTCAGCATTTTTCCTAAAGTCAACCCCGTGTTGGATCCCAAAAGCATCGTGCACCATTTTGGTCATCCTAGTATCTTGATATTTATTATGCCCTGCAGACCTACTACTTTCTCCAACAACAGAGTTATTTTGCACAACATCACCATGAATACCAACCATTCTTAAAAAGTCCTTGTGAAAACCCTTTCTATAAAGATGTTCCTTTACATCTTCTTCATTTATAAGATTTATACCATCACATCTAACACAAGGACAACGAATTACCCGAAAACGTGTCCAAAGATCAAGTGTCTTCGCATGTTCAACAAATATTTTAACACCCTCAACAAATCCCTCCATAATACCCATTCTATTCTCATTGTTCAGGTGATATATCTAGCTATAATCATGTTCCATCTACGCAATCAATCAGATTCAAGTAAATAGATCAAGCATTTTCAACTAACAAAGGCACCAACAAATAAAGTAACCAACCACATCACCTCCAAAACAAAAGTTCACTTTTAAAGTCACCAAAACTTAAGCTTTTTCAACTAATAAAGTCACCAACAACATCACCTCCTAAACACTAATTCACTATTAAAGTCACCGGCACCTAAGTATTTTCAACTAACAAAGACACCAACGAAACTAATTTACTATTAAAGTCACCAGCACTAAAGCATTTTCAACAAATAAAGTAACTAACAACATCACCTTCTACCCAAAAGTTCACTTTTAAAGTCTCAAAACTTAAGCATTTTCAAATAACAAAGGCACCAACGAAACTAATTCACTATTAAAGTCACCGGCACTAAAGCATTTTCAACAAATAAAGTAACCAACCACATCATATCCTAAGCAAAAGTTCACTTTTAAAGTCACCAAAACTTAAGCGTTTTCAACTAATAAAGTCAACAAGAACATCACCTCCTAAACACTAATTCACTATTAAAGTCACCGGCACTTATGCATTTTCAACTAACAAAGGCACCAACAACATCACCTCTTAAATACTAATTCACTATTAAAGACACCGTCACTTAAGCATTTGCAACTAACAAAGGCACCAACGAAACTAATTCACTATTAAAGTCACCGGCACTTAAACATTTTCAACAAATAAAATAACCAACCACATCACCTCCTAAATAAAAGTTCACTTTTAAAGTCACCAAAAATTAAGCATTTTAAACTAACAAAGGCACCAACAACATCACCTCCTAAACACTAATTCACTATTAAAGTCACCGGCACTTAAGCATTTGCAACTAAAAAAGTCACCTACAAAACAATTTCACTATTAAAGTCACCAACACTTAAGCATTTTCAACAAATAAAGTAACCAATCACATCACCTCCTAAACAAAAGTTCACTTTTAAAGTCACCAAAAATTAAGCATTTTCAACTAATAAAGTCACCAACAACATCACCTCCTAAACACTAATTCACTATTAAAGTCACCGGCACTTATGCATTTTCAACTAATAAAGTCACCAACAACATTACCTCCTAAACACTAATTTACTATTAAAGTCACCGACACTTAAGCATTTTCAACTAACAAAGGCACCAACGAAACTAATTTACTATTAAAATCACCGGCACTTAAGCATTTTCAACAAATAAAGTAACTAACAACATCACCTTCTAAACAAAAGTTCACTTTTAAAGTCACAGGCACTTAAGCATTTTCAAGTAACAAAGGCACCAACGAAACAAATTCACTATTAAAGTCACTGACACTTAAGCATTTTCAACAAATAAAGTAGCCAACCACATCACCTCCTAAACAAAAGTTCACTTTTAAAGTCACCAAAACTTAAGCATTTTCAACAAATAAAGTAACTAACAACATCACCTTCTAAACACTAATTCACTTTTAAAGTCACAGGCACTTAAGCATTTTCAAGTAACAAAGGCACCAACGAAACAAATTCACTATTAAAGTCACTGACACTTAAGCATTTTCAACAAATAAAGTAGCCAACCACGTCACCTCCTAAACAAAAGTTCACTTTTAAAATCACCAAAACTTAAGCATTTTCAACTAATAAAGTCACCAACAACATCACCTACTAAACACTAATTAACTATTAAAGTCACCGGCACTTAAGCATTTTCAACTAATAAAGGCGCCAACGAAACTAATTCACTATTAAACTCATCCGCACTAATGCATTTTTAACTAACAAAGGCACCAACAACATCACCTCCTAAACACTGATTCACTATTAAAGTCACCGGCACTTAAGCATTTGCAACTAACAAGGCACCAATGAAACTAATTCACTATTAAAGTCACCGACACTTAAGCATTTTCAACAAATAAAGTAACCAACCACATCAACTCCTAAACGAAAGTTCACTATAAAGTCACCAAAACTTAAGAATTTTCAACTAATAAAGTCACCAACAACATCACCTCCTAAACACTAATTCACTATTACAGTCACTGACAATTAAGTATTTTCAAAAAATAAAGTAACCAACAACATCACCTTTTAAACTAATTCACTATTAGAGTCACCAATACTTAAGCATTTTCAACTAATAAAGTCACCTAAGAAACCACATTCAACAAACAATCAACAACAATGCTAGTGAATCGCACAAGGCCACAGATGGCTTCACTAGACTTCAATATGGAACAATAAAAAGAAGATAACAACAATTCTAGTGAATCACACAAGGCCACACACGGCTTCACTAGACTTCAATATGAACAATAAAAAGAAGATAACAATAATGCTAGTGAATCGAACAAGGCCACACACGGCTTCACTAGACTTCAATATAGAAAAAAACAACACTTCATTATAACAAATTAGAGAGAAGTCAACTTACATTTGCTTGGCCTAAATTAAAGTCAAAGACACAAGCGGTCACCGAAAAAATAGCAAAGCAATCCTTTTACTGAATTCAGATTTTGTCAAACGGTAACATCAAATTCCAAGCAACACACTAGGCAAGTAGAATTAAAAAATCTTAACTATTACGCCAAATAACAAATGTCTTGTAATCCTTATTTTCTCGCATCTTTAGTGTGAACATAGAGATTTTTGGAAGGGTAAACAAATATCTTGCCATCCTTAAGCATCAATCATAGGCATCGACTTAATGACAACACATTACAACAATAATATGTATAATAATGTTATACATGAATCAACAAGATGGGCATTCAAGGACATGACAAAAAGTATAAAGGAGGCCTTAACATACCATTAAACTATATCACCTAACGTTGCATTGTCATCTTGACCGACACATCGTAACATAATAATTGCGAAAATAAACAAGGCTACGATAATGGGCAATAGATAATTCATAAGGAACGTCATAGGCACCAAAAGTTTATATTAGCAGTTTGACAAAGTTTTCAAAAAAAAAAAGTTTATAATTTTTTAAATCTGACTTTGGGGTTTGAATATTTGCAAACATCAACTATATTCAAACTTGGAGCTAGCTAATGACATGAAATAAGGTAAAATCATAACAATTAAGTCAAAATTCACTTCAAAACTAACTATAATCCAACAAAAAACGTCTCATACAGTTAGAACTAAAATAAAAACATAGCTAAAGAAAATTTTTGGAACTTACCGGAGCTAGGGCGGCGGCACACGGCGGCACACGGCGGTAGACGTCGGTGATTTGGAGATTTGGAGCTAGGGGCTGGCTTGGATTTGGAGATTTTTTGTTTTTGGTTGATGAAATCACGACTATGGCTTAGGTTAATCGTATTGGGGTCGGGTTGGGTTGGGTTTTTCATTGAATTTTTTTTAATGTTTTATGAAAATCGACCACTTGTGGTCGGTTTTACAAAATATCTTTTGGAAAATTCGCATTCACAATTAACATTTAACAGCAAATTCGCACACGCTGCAGGCTGTTTATGGATTGTGTTAGTGACTCAAATATTTTATGGACTATTTATGCAAGGTTATATTATATGTAATGATTAATGACGTTATGTATTATGTTAAGCTTATGATTATTTCATTTTGTTTCATCCATGTTGAGTTATTTATAGTTATTTATATTTGAGAATGAAAAACAGGTTTGAAAAAAATATTTTTTTCTAAAAAAACCCATCAATTTTAAATGCTCAGTTATGAAAAAGAAAGGCTAACTACTTTAATATTTCAAACCGAAATAAAAATCCGAAATAACCGAACCAAATTTGTAAAAATCGAACCAAACCAAATTTATTTCGATTTGGTTAGGATGTCATTTTTGTCATTCCGAAAATCAATAAACCAAATCGATATTAAAAAATCAGACCGAACCAACCGAACGTTCACCCCTAATTGCAACCCTTATTTGATTCTCTTATGATCAAAGGAATGAGTGGGTGAAGACGAAAAGTTGTTTCATTAATAATTGCTTTGATGTCAGCATTAAAGGATGTATTTCGTACACTTTAAAATAGTTTAGGGGAGTGTCAGGATTCTCATGAAGTTTAGGTGTCATAACAATTTCGTTTATAGTTTGGAGGTAATAGTGTCATACCCTTTAAAAAAAAAGGTTTTTTTATTTATTCTGATTTTCGTTTCACACATATGGACCTCACTTCTCAATTTTGGATGACAATTTCATTTCTTTTTATTTTGTACCTCCTAACATAACATGTTGTATCTAGCTTTGTTCATTTTGATCTATATACTTGTCTTTCCGTCGTTTCTTATGCCATTAACGACCAGTCTAACAAGACTTTATCCCTCAATCGCCATTGAAAGTTTCACTGACATCAATGTTAAATAACGACTTCCATACTATCAGTAGTATCAAGTAACTGCATAGTATTAATCAAGTTTGGAGTTCTAAAACATCATTAGTTTAGTAAAATATATTTTGAATTACTATTTGTTAAAGAAGTTTGAGAGATAAATAGAGGTCAAGTGGTAATATAAACGGAGGAAGCATACTGCTTAATTCGGTTCGTTAGGTATGGATCATTAATTAATGACTTTGATGCATTTTTTAAAAAGATAAATGCACATATAAAAGGGGTTGTTTGGTGGGGAATACGTTATCTCAAAATAATTAATCTCAAAATTAGTTATTACCACCTCAAACCAAATATAAGATAAATTAATCTCAATTTTTATCCCAAGGATTATTATTACTTATACCATACACCAAACAACCCCTATACTTTATTAGGTGAATACTAATCCTGCTTCCAAGCTAGGGGTAATTTTGACATTTTAATATTGTTATGCTTAAAGTAGCATACTTAAATATTAAATTACAAAAAATAATAACATTTTTATCAAATTACATTTTGTAGCATGTGTATTTGTATGTATTTGTATTTTTGTAGCAACAGTTTACAAAAATACAAAATACATATCGATCATATGGGCAGCAAAATTCATATTTATTTATATTTTTGTAGCAACAGTTTGCAAAAATACAAAATACAACTTGCTATATTATGTAATTATGAAACTATTGTTATGAAACTCATAATTAAGGGGATAAATATGTTATTTCTGAATTTTGCTCCTACATAAAGTAGCATACTTAAATATTAAATTACAAAAAATAACAACACTTTTATCAAATTACATTTTGTAGCATATGTATTTGTATGTATTTGTATTTTTGTAGCAACAATTTGCAAAAATACAAAATATACATCGATCATAAGGATAGTCAAAATCACATGTATTTGTATTTTTGTAGCAGCAGTTTACAAAAATACAAAATACAAATTGATATATCTATATCTATATCTATAATCTATAATCTATATCTATATCTATATCTATAATCTATAATCTATATCTATATCTATATCTATAATCTATAATCTATATCTATATCTATATCTATAATATATTAAAAGTGTGAAGACCCTTAGAAACTTTTTTCCCTTCATTAAAAGTCTCCGTTATAAATAAAATCGTCTTTTCACATCATTAATTTATTATATAATTATATTTATAATATTAATTCCTAAAATATATAAAACTAAGGTTTCCTAAAATATAATATAATATATGGCAATTCCCCCTTTTCACGTTATGATCCTACAAGGAAAAAAAAAAGCTACCCTAAATAATTTATTTAGTTAAAAACATAATATAGTACCTTAAATAATTTAATAACATAATTGATTGTTACTTTTCCAAAAGAAAAATATTTTTTTCCTTATTTAAAGAATTCTTTTCTTAGAAGAAAAGAATTTGAACTTCTATAAATTGATTATTATTCCTTTCACATCAATGCAGAGATATTATTCTCCTAATATTACAGTTTTATTTATATCAGTCATTTGTAGATGTAATTTATTACAAATTATGTTTTTATAATTTTTTCTTTGTTATCTTCGTTTAAGATTTTTCTGTTTCTTGATGATATAAAGAAAAATTAAATAATAAATATTTGTATTATTCTTCATCTTTTTCTATTTTTTATTCTATTTTTTGTTGTAGGAATATGTATTTCAACAGTTTATAATCAGGTATTTCAGTTATATTTTCTATAAATTTTGCACTGTTAGGTTATCACTTTATGATTTTTTATGATTTATGATTAAAGAATTCTAAATCTTGATTTTGTCGTTCAAGATTTTTTTGGTTTCTTGATGAAGTAAATAAAAATTAAAGAATAAATATGTGTATTATTCTTCATCTTTCTCAATTTTTTTATTGATAATAAATGCCTTTTTTTTTTCTATTTGTGTTGCAGGAATATGTACCTTCTCAAAGGTTTATATCCAAATATTTTTTCATGTATATTTTCTATAAATTTTGTATTGTTAGACTATGACTTTATGATTTTCTCTATGATTAATAATTAAAGAATTCTAAAATATATGATAGTAGGAAAATAATTACTTTAGCTTAAAAAAATAAAATTATTATTTTAATAATTTATTTGTGCACGGAAAAGGGGTATTACTAATTCCTTAACGCGTATTGTAAAATTAATTATAGTAGAACACACAAATTAAAAAAAGTAACATAGAGAAAGTCTTAAATAGTAAAGATGACAAAAAAATAAAATGGAATGAACTAAAATTGTATTATAATTACTTTTAAATATTTTGTCGCATCAATAGTTTAGAATTAAGTGTTTAGGTTTATTTGAAATAATATGTTAAATAATTTATGAAAGAAAAATAAAAATTTTCATAGTTTGGTGTCTTTCTTTCTTCAATGGAATGAACTAAAATTGTATTATAATTACTTTAAAATATTTTGTCACATCAATAGTTTAGAATTAAGTGTTTAGGTTTATTTGAAATAATATGTTAAATAATTTATGAAAGAAAAATAAAAATTGTCATAATTTGGTGTCTTTCTTTGAAGGAAACAAATTTGAATTTGAATTTTTATAAATTGAGAATCATTCCTTTTTGTGACAATATGATACGAAACAAAAATAGGTTAAAGTGATTTTTTAGAAAAAATATAGTGATGGGTTATCATATTTTTCTTTAAGTATAATTTTTATCTTAAAAGTTTTATGTTATTTTTAAAAAATGTTGTTTACTTAGTACATTAACATACACACAATAATTTATTTTTTATAAAAATTTATTATTAATTAACATGACACACACATAAAGCTATTACTGTGAAACTCATAATTAAGAAAATAAGTATGTTATTTTTGAATTTCGCCCTTTTTATCATTGTACTTTCTTGTTATTGGACATAAAAACCAACTTATATTTTTCTTTTTACCTTTGCCTCAGCCGAAAAGTTCACTCTTTCTTATGCATGTGGCCCATCATTTTTTCCCTGTTTCACCTTTTTTTTTTTTAGAAAAGACATGATTTCCCCTCTAAACTTATCCTCTAAACTCACTTTAGTACTTAAACTAAGTTTTCGTTTATTTACCCCTCTTAACATTATTAAAGTGTATCTATTTCACTCCTAATGCTAACGTGACATTTAAAAAAAAAAGGGCGCATTTATTATTTGAAAAACAAGTTTTTCTTCTTCCTTTCCCACTTATTTTACACACACACACACAAAAACACACACATATATATATATATATATATATATATATATATATATATATATTAAAAGAAAGTACTCCTTTTTTTTTCAATACCCCCACCTCTCACCTCTCACCTCTCAGCCCCACCCTGCACACTTACACTCCATAACCCACACCATTTTCTTCTCCAATACATCAACAAACAACAACACCCATTTTTTACAACAATTAATTCCTTCATTAATAACCACAAACACATCCTTCAACAACACTTTCCTTCATTTTTTTTTCTCCATTAATACATTCTCCAACGAAGAAATTGACGACATTAAATTGCTTCATTAATTCAGTTCGAAGAATAACAAAATTGAAAGAAATTTTCGTAACTTTTATTTTTAAAGCTCATTGTTCCTTCTCTATTCTTTATTTATGTTTACATCTTCAAGTGTGAATTTGGTGGTTGAAAACGTTGAGAGAGTTGGATTGAAGGCTGAGATGGTGTTTAATGGAGGATAATTTTTAATTTAATATTTTTGTGATTTTCCTCTAATGGTGTTAATTAAGAAAAATAAAAAAAAATAGAGGTGGGGATGGGGGTTGGCTGGAAAAAGAGAAAGAAAAAGAGGAGGCAGGGGCGGGGATGGGTGATTTGAAGAAGAAAGAAAATGAAGGGTAGGGGTGGGGGGAAATTGAAATTGAAGGTGGGATGAGAGACTGTTAATGGAGGAAAATAGAAAACAATGGAGGTGGGGTGGATTTAATGGAGGAGGAGAACTGGTGGGGCGGGGGAGGAGAAACGTAAAGAGGGGTGGGGTGGGCAGGGTGGGGTGGGGTGTGTGAAGAAGAAAGAAAATGGGGGTGGGGGTGTTTTTTTATTTAATATGTATATATATATATATATATATATATATATATATATATATAAAATAGTAAATATATATTTGTTATTTTTAAAAAATATATATATCAAAATAATGTGTGGGAGATAAATTTTTGTAAGAAAAATCGAACTTCTTACGTGGCAATGACGTGACAGTGACGTGACGTTGATGTGTAGGCGAGTGTAGCACACTCTCCGTTGTGAGAGTGGTATTCAGTTTTGAGAGGTGAAATTAATACACTTTAAAGATGTTAAGGGGGTAAATAAACAAAAGTTAAGTTTAAGTGTTAAAGTGAGTTGGGAGGACAAGTTTAGAGGGGGGGGGGGGGAAGATGTTCTTTTTTTTTTTTTTCCTTTGCATTTATTCAGATTTTCTTTAAAACATATGACCCCTGCTCTTAATTTTGAATGACAATTTCATTTTTTTTATAGGCTCAAAGAAATTTGACGACTTATTTCTTAGTTGTTATTGAGAGTTTCACTGATATTTATATTAAAAATGTTGCTCAGACGTTTTTCAAATTCTGAGTTTATCTTTGATTTGTTGAAGTAATAATATGAAATTTATATTAAGATAGTTATAAGAAAAATAACTTTCACCTATAAGTGATCGCGTAAGTCTATTAAATATCAAATTTAAAGATAACTAGAATAAAAAATAGTTTCACGTCTACACCAAGTAAATAATACCAAGTTCGAAGGATCCCCAAGTATTATACCAAACTTAGAGGTGAGCTTTATTATTAAAACCAAAAAATGATCCCTCAATTTTCCACCATATGGTTAATTGGGGTGGTCACGTGACTTGCACATGCCAACTCAATTGCATTTGCAAGCGTCTTTTGTATTAACGGATACCTTATATTTAACGGCTAGTTTCCTCCATTGAACCCCTTTTCGCTACTCTCTCTCTCTCCGGCGAGAGAAAGTAAGCCTTCTTTTTTCCAAATATTAATACCACTTTCTTGGTTGATCAAAGTGTCAAATTTTCAGTAACAAAAAAAATAGTAACTGATCCATAATATTACTAACTATTTTGAATAAAGTATCTTTAAGTTCATTTCCAAGAATTGTGAAATTCAAATTTTGAATTAAGTATTTTGCATTTTCTTGGGATTTTGAATAAAGTGTTTTGTGGGTTTATCGTAAGAATTACAATGTGGGGGAATAAGGATATGTCTCCAGCGAGGGGTTTCTTGACCCCACCGCCGAAATGGGGATCGCCGGTGTTGGAGAAGAATCAGAGGTGGCCAAGTTATGCACAGAGTGCTAAAGCTGATCTTTTTCATGTCATTCATAAAGTTCCTGCTGGTGATTCTCCTTATGTCAGGGCTAAGCATGTTCAAGTTAGTGCCTTTTTTTTCTTTTTTTACTTTCTTTTATTGGTTCTTAATGATGATTTCTTGTTGTGAGATTTGATTTATCGTCGAATTCTTGTTGTTTGTTCTTCGGGTTTTAGATTAGTAATTTGTTTGGTAAAATGCTAGTAGTACTATTGGTTGTGGTTATAGGATCACATTATGGAAGATTATTGAATCTTTAAAACGAAGATTTGATGGGCAATTGTGCAGATGCCCTTTTTCTGAGATATACTGGAATTCACCTTAGATCAGAAATTAGTTGAGAGTTGTGTAGCTTATTTTGTGTAGTGGTAGTAGTACTCTTGTAGTTTTTTTTATTCGATTTGTTGTTTGTTGCACTTTGATTATTGCCCTATTTGGTTGTAGTTACTGTCCCTTCAAGAATGCTTTGGCATGTTTTAGTAGTTTATTAGGGCTTCCTCCTTTTCTTGAACTGCCTTATTATGCTTTTTTCTTGAGTGGAACGTCTATATTGGAAACAACTCTCTACCTTCCAAGGTAGGGGTACTGTATACGATACCCTCCCAAGAACCCACTTGTGCGATTACTCTAGATATGGTGCCTTTTGTTGTATATTGGATTTCACATAATATTTTTGTGGGGTTTTAATAGCAACTTTGTTTTTGAATTTATTGACTCTGGAATGCCTCAATTGGATAAAGTGCTTCACTAGAAAAGATCTTAATTTTGGTGGTAGTCACCTTCTTGACAAGAGAAATGTGTTTTGATAAGTTGTTACTAATCCATAAATGGCAGCTAATTGATAAGGATCCAAGCAAGGCAGTTTCTCTTTTCTGGGCAGCAATTAATTCCGGTGATAGAGTTGATAGTGCCCTGAAAGATATGGCAGTTGTAATGAAACAGTTGGATCGTTCAGACGAGGCAATCGAAGCAATAAAGTCATTTCGAAATCTCTGTCCTCCTGAGTCTCAGGAGTCCATTGACAACATCTTGATTGAACTCTACAAGGTAATATCTTATCATCTTCCAAGAATGTTTTGTATCTGAATGTTGCTTAATGACATATATATCTTGGTAATCTCTGCCTACACCTTTTGCTAGATCATATATATAGTTGTGACTGGTTATTGTAAAGAATAGTAGTTATCCGTCCTCCTGTTTAAAACCTAATGTTGTCCAATTCGACCAACATTTTGCCTGACCATTTCCTAGTACTACACATAGGCTAACATAGTGTTCTGTGATTGTTACTCTAAAGAATAGTAGTTATCTTTCTTCACGTTGAAGGCTTAATCCATCCGACTTCAAACTACACATTTTTCCTGATTTGTACAAAAGCAAATTAGATGTTAGTCACTGCAAAAAGTCATTGATAGGAATAGATGTAATGGCATCTCTTTATACACTTACCAAGAATCAATATTTGTATGCATACTCTAAAATTTTGTGGAACTAAATATATGAAAAGAGGAAAATAAAGGAGGGAATGTCACGACCCGATTTCTTAAGTCTTGATGGCGCCTACCTTATCCCACCAGTAGGCAAGCCAATCCATAGCCCGGAATGATAGGTAATGGGCTAATAGGCATGAACAAAATAAAAGATCGCGTATGATAATAACAACCACAATATAAGTGAAAACTAAGAAGAAAGCATATGTATAATATCAAAACGAGAGGAGGAAAAAGGGTCAACTATACAAATGAATCACTCCCAAAACCTGATAAGATCAGTACTAGAGCCATTACTAACAGGTAGTTAGAGTACTAGATAAAAATCTAAAATGTACACAAGTAGTCTCGAGTGAAAAAGACTAACTAGACTAACTAGAGTAGGATCAGCCTTGGACGACAGTAAGCTTACCCCGCTCTAAACCAGCACTAAAAGATAGGAACCACGTCAACGCCGATTGCTAGTACCTGAATCTGCATCAGGAAAAAGATGCAGAAGTGTAGTATGAGTACCAAAAACCACGGGTACTCAATAGGCATCATCGGCCGACTGAGCTTAATACAGAAAAGGTATAACTACAATGCTGAGTCATTAGTAAGTAGGGATGAAAAGGTAAACAACTGCCAAACTATGCAACGACTGTAAAGGAATAAACTTGTGCAATACAGAAAAATAATGATGCAATAATAACAAATAAATCAAACATAACCTAACTGAGCCCCCATAAGCCTGCTAGGCACACTGAAGAAGACAATTAATCCAACCGGGGACACACAAGTGGTGAAAGTAAACATAAATAATCAAATGTCAGACTCGAACCGGAACTCAGAGTAACCCAACTATAATCAGATACCGGACTCGAACCGGAGCTCATAGTAACAATAATAGTCAATTGCCGGACTCAAACCGGAACTCATAGTAATCATAATAGTCAATTGTCGGACTCGAACCGGAACTCATAGTAATCATAATCCACCGATAATATTAAAATCCATATCATAACAATATAAATGTCTAAATAATCATTCATTAATCTTACTTAAAAGGGATAAATTTAAGAGTTTTGCATTTTAGCTTCACGTTTTAAAGTAATAGATGCTATAATATGTTAAAAGATAATATTTCAATATTTATTAGAACGAGGCCCTAATCCGGATAAATAAGACAGTTTATATAAATCAAATAATATGCATCTACAAGTATTTATTCAAAGCTAGCATATAATAATTCACAATTTCGATATATAAGCTCAATTCTAAAAGTAGGATAAACCTAACCTACCTGAACGTCAAAACTATAGTATCTGTCCGCGAAACTTTTGAGTAATATCCCGCTAGAACTCGAATTTGAATAATCAACTAATAATTTAAGTGCTCAAATTGTGCGAAAATATTGAAACGTGCAGTACATGGCACTTGGTTGCCTTTTGTTAAAAGGAAAAAAGTCCACACTTCATCCCACGTGTACGGTTAAATTAATTTCTTTACGTTGCGTACATAATTGAGTATTGCATAAATTCATGGTAAAATAATTATAATATTTTGAATAGATCATAATTAATAAAAAATTATTTCTAACAAAATCTCTATTATATAATAATAATATTTTAATATTTCTAAAATTACTATCTCCGCTTAAAATATTAATAAATCATGAAAGTTCATTGTAAAGTGATATAAATATATTATCACTTAAAGAATTTTACAAATATCGAAAATATTTTAGAAGGATACTAAATTATATTTCTACCAAATATCAAATTAAAATAAAGAATTCATGATATATTTAGATAGTACTAAAATTATATGAAAAATATAGAAAAATGACCGCAAGGGTCATTACAGGGAAGGAAACTGTATCAATAGAAACAGTTTTGTCTTAGAAAATATGAACAGGTTACCCAAAAGAAATGCTGAATTTACACCACTTGTGTAGTGGTTTTGAAGTCTTGCTTGGTGTTCTGATCTGTCCATCTACTTATCATAAGAGATATCTATGAATTACACCACTTGTGTAGTGGTTTTGAAGTCTTGCTTGGTTCTGATCTGTCCATCTACTTATCATAAGAGATATCTATGAATTGGAGTTGTAATGAAAATCTAGAAACCTATGTTTTCTACAATATGAAGATGCTGCTCTAATGATTGTGTGAAGATCTAGAGTACTCTTGTTTCTTTATCTCGTGACTATTTTCCTTATATTTATATTTATGCAGAGATCTGGCAGGCTCGACGAAGAGATTGAGTTGCTTGAACTGAAATTGAAGAACGTTGAAGAAGGCATAGCGTTTGGTGGGAAGAAAACTAAGATTGCTAGATCTCAGGGAAAAAAGGTTCAAATCACAATTGAAAAGGAGTACTCGAGGTTGTATCTGCCATTATTTATCTTCAACTTCAGTGTTATTTCTTACATGTCTAACGTAAACAAATTCTTGTAATTTTCAAAATAACTGCAGATTGTTGGGGAACTTGGCATGGTCACACATGCAACTGAAGAACTTTAAATTGGCGGAGGAGTACTATAGGTAATAATCACCAACCAAAACAAACTGAGCACTTGGAGGTGTTGCTTATTTGGAGAAAAATTGCTCACATGTGGAAATTATTTTAATGCAGAAAAGCACTCTCACTCGAATCAGATAAGAACAAGCAAAGCAATCTAGCAATCTGTTTGATGCACATGAACAAGATTACAGAAGCTAGGTTTCTGCTTCAAAGCATAAAAGCTTCTGATAGACGGCAGATGGATGAATCATGCACCAAATCCTTCGAGCGTGCCACTCAAATGCTAGCTGAGTTAGAATCTCATGGTACTCGGAATACTAAGGAACAGGAGGAAGAGATACAAGAGGTGAGGATAGGATCTTCCACATCAGATGGACATGATCGCAGGAGACATGAGAGGACACATTTACCTCCATTTTCTGCTTCTGGACCTTCAAAGCACTTCTTTACACAACCAAGAAGATTTTCATGTTCACTCAATGACGACAAGTGGAACACTAAGGACTCTGTTAGTGCCTGTAGTCGAAGATTGCTATTTGAGCAAACAGCAAATAATGAGAATGTGCAGTCAGTTGTGGACCATAATTTCAACAAGCTCACTTCTGCCGATGAGATGAGCAAAAGAGCGTCCTTTGTACGTGGACAAGTGTTCTCTAGGTCATGGGAAAATGACGCTAACGTGGAAAGTGAATGTGATGATATGCAGCCACTTCACTGCAAATGGAAAAACAACACTTCCGGAAATGATGGATCAGATAAAATTTCCCTAGAGTTGTCTAATCCTCCCACAGAATCATTGGCTGATAATAATATCAGTGCAAGAAAATTTTCTGAAGATGGGGGTAAAGATTGTCGGAGTCCCAGTTTGAGAGACATGGTGACGTTTACCAATGAACACTTGGGGGGGAGTGCAAACTTGAAACCTTTAGACTTGGTTGCAAGTAAAAGCAAGAAGAGTTGGGCCGATATGGTGGAAGAGGATGAGCTAGGTTTGCAATTTCATGAAACGCCAGGCAGATACTCCGATGGCGATGAGAATGTTGATTCCAATATTATTAATCTTAGCCAAAGCATTGATACAACATTGTGTCTGAGTGAAGGATATCATACACAACCTGGACGAGAAGTGAGGTGTTCCTTTTGCTTTGATCAGAATGACAGAAAAGAAAATTGTTCATCTAAATTTCTGGGGAAAGAGCTTGAGTTTGGAAGCTTGAACTCCTTGCCACCACCGATAGGAGACATTGCTGATCAAACTCCAGTCAAGTTGATGCGCAGGAACAGATTGCAAGTATTCAGAGATATAACTCCTGAAAGTCCTAAACCTTGAACTATTATCATGTGCAGAAATAAATAGTCAATACTGTAAATGCATGCTGTTATTTTGGTGAATGCTAGTCCTAAACCTTAAGTTTCTTGGCCGATCTTATGATGATTGTTTTGATGACTGCTAGACGTATCACGCTAGCCTTGTGTAACGTGTTTTGGTATTTGTATAAATTTTTTCTTCTATATGTCAAGACTCCTTTTTCGCCCGAGGATCGAACTCAAAAGGATTTTTCCAATTAAAGTGACGATATTGAATATAGATTATTTTAATTTATAGAGTCGCCACTTGGAATTGAGTTATGTGTTTCAAGTCACCCTTTTAAATCCCTAGTTAAAAGGAAATGACTCTTTATTTTGGTCTGCAAAAATAGAAGACAGGTAAGAAATTCTGTTGATCGAAGGTAAGGTGTGAGGCACCCCTCGAGTTCCGTGGTTCTAGCACGGTCGCTTTTATTGACTTATCTTGACTAAAACTATTTTATTAAATTATGTTAAGGCCTAGGTTTGCTCATTTTTTATTATACTGAAAATATTTGATTATTATCTTATATTAAATAAATCGATGAAACTTTAATTTTATAAAAAAAAACATATTTATCAAGATGTATTATTACATTTTTGAAATTTTAAATGTCTCAAGAAGAAGTGTACACTGCATTCTTAATTGAGACGAATATTTTAACCGTATCTAAAATTTATTTAACGTTAAAACTTTGATTTAATTTTGTAAACTCATACAATTTATCATTTCGAAATACTATTTAAACTTGACAATAAATTAAAGCAATATTCAATTATAGAAAATAATTAATTCAATAAGTAATTATTAAATTTTATTAAATAAATAAATAAATAATATATATATATATATATATATATATATATATATATATATAATATGTAAAGCTTTATCATTTAAACTTTAAACAGCAAAAATAGAATATGAGTTAAATTAAACATAAACTTCATTTAAATAATCAAAATTATATATACAATAGTACATTAAATAATCTTAACAACGTTTCTTTTTAAACAGTAAGCGAAAATAATATTTATTTAAATGATAAATTAACATAACGAATAATTTATTGAGTTTTATTAATTACAATAATAATAATAAATAAAATAAAAAAAAATAAAAATAAAAAAAATAAAGCAGTGATCTAAAATATAACAAAATAAACCATATGTGGGACTCCAACGACCATGCAAGTATTATTATGTGATTTGTAATATCTACTTCCACATTCCAGTAAACCAAAAACTAAAGACTAACCTTTATAAAATATCATGATGTCTATTTCAAACTACTTTTTAAACTAAACAAGTGACTTAGAAGTAATAAATACTAAAAGAACACCATTAAACCTTACTAGAGTTAAATCGTGAATTGAGAAGAAAAGGTCCCAACAAAATATTAATTTAAAGTCCCTTAACCAACAAAGGTTCTATCTTATTCACTTAACCTAGTTCACTGTGATTTGCCAAATACACAACTCCTTGTAGACACGTAAGTTTTATCCCTTTCCGATAGCACTTTTTACCCATTTTTACTTTATCCTACCGTATATCCTCACCCATGTAATTACATCCCACAAAAATACAAAAAAAAAAAAAACTCTCAACAAAATCCCTAACAAACTTTTATTCTTTTTAACATCCTAACAACCCTTTCAATGAAAAGAAGACACATCACCCCTACCTCTACCCCACCACTCCATATCCACGTGACTACCCCCTCTTCTTTTCTTGGCCACAAAGGAAAATATACATGGAGGAAACTTTCAAGAAACAACAACAATAACTAGGAGGGACCACAATTGGGAATCCAAGGTAAAGAACAGATATATACATATGCACATATCACAAATGGGACACTCTTCATTTTTCCATTCCATCATCATCAATATATAAATGCACACACTCCATTTTGGGGGATATATACACACTTATACATAGAACATCGAAAAGAAAAGAATTCTCCCATTTCCATTCCATAGATATACTTAGCCACACAACAACCAACACACAATACACCATTAATCTCACTATTAACGGACAGCTTCCTCACCATTCCAACAACTCACACACTCCTTGATGGCTCCATTTTCCCATTCTTTTACTCTTACCAGAACACCCACCCACAGCTACCATATACACAATTACATACTTCACTGAAGACTCACACTCACAGCACACACACAAAAAAAGAAGAAGAATTCACCTTCTTCTCCAACATCTACTCACAGACACCCTCACTAATATTTTCCATTCACCATACTCCACCCATATACGATCCCTCATCCTCACCATAGCAGATCTCACTCACGAGAAACCACCATTAACGCACACGCTATACAGATACAGACCACAAAGAATAACAACACAGTGAGGTGGCGAGAAGAGAGTAGATCAAAAGAGGGTGGTGAAGAGAGAGAGTAGAATACAGTAAGGGTAAATTGAGAGGATGAAGAGAGTTTGAACAAGGTTTGGTCAGTTTCTAGATATTCTCTGGCGAAATATCACTGGAAGTGACCCGTGTTCGTCGTTGCTCGGTCTAAGCTCACCGGATTTGGCATCGAGCTCACCGGAACTGGTTTCTCTTTCATCGTCTGATCGTTCCCATCACGAAATTTCCCAAAACGTATTGTTTTTCTCTGATTTTTTAGGGTGAATTCTGTCGAGATATGTTAGGGGGTCACCGGAATTGGTTTTCGTTCGTCAATCAGATCGGTTTAAGCCCCCCCAAAACACCGAAACTAGCGTTGGTTCTAGGGATTTCTATATGGGTTGGCTCCTTTGGAATTCAGTATGGGTACATCTCATTTCTTTACAAGACTGACCCCGTTTGGTTCGATATTTCTTCTTCATTTTTGTTCGGAAATTGGGTTTTCAATCGAACTATGAGTTCAAAGTGGATATCGAGTTGGGGGTTGTCGTTTGAGGTTCAATTGGGACATTTCGAATCCAGCTCTATTTTTTAATCACACAATCCGACAAATAAAAGTCCATTTAAGGTCCAACTCTATCTCTTCTAATTTTACTTTACTATACGTGTTTGATTTGCCTGATGTGTGGTTGAATTTTGGTGACATTAATTTGGTGTTCGATTTCGTTGAATAGATGGTTGTGGATTGTTGAGATAACTGTCTTGAATCGTTGGAATTTGGTATAAAAATGGAATAAGTGGGGCGAGAATTAAAAACTTGATATAATTAGTGAATTTTGATTAGTTTGATTCATTAGTTGTTTGACTTGAAATAAACGTTAATTGAATTTGGTAGTATCAAGATACGCCGATTGGAATAGGCAAGACGTAGGTCGGGTAGGCAAAATCTAGAGATTATGGGTTGATTGAATGTTTGAAATTTGATTGAATGGTTTGATTTTATCACTTTTGAATCAATTGTATAATTTGGCCGGGGAATGCCCCGAAGTATCTGTATATATTTATTCACCGGGGAATGCCCCGAGGTATCATGTACCCGGAGGACGTTCGTGATGAAGGACCGAGGCGTCGGGTAGAGCATTAGTCTAGAATTAATTTAGAGTAGGATTTATTTTTACATATTTTTTATTTTTGGACTATATAATTGGACTGGACACTAAATTTTGGATTGTTTTATCATGTTTGATTGATTGATTGTTTTGCATGTTTTGTGTGGCTTATATATTCATAATGTCAAATTAGCCTATACGCTCCGCCAAGAGACCGTGGTCAAACCACAGGATCGAGGGGTGCCTAACAACTTTCCCTCGGTCAACAGAATTCCTTAGCCGGAATATCTTTTCGCAAACCAGTTTTAAAAAGTCAAACCATTTCGAAAAGAATTTTCCAAAGGTGACTTGGCACACCGGATTATGCCAAGTGGCTACTTTGAATTTAATTATAAAAAATCCTTTTCGGAATAGAATTTTCATTTTTTGTCACTTAATAATAAAACCCTTTCGAACTTAAAAATTAATCTTTTGGATGTTGAAAAAGGGGTGTGACAGCTCTGGCGACTCTGCTGGGGATCTTTTCAGAATTCGGTCTTATTTTTCGAGTCGTATCGACTTTGTTTGGTATTATGGGTGTAAAAACATTATTTGTGATTATTGTTTTTGTTTTTGTTATTGTTATCATTGTTGTGCATTTTCGTGCTCTTTGGGTATAGTATTTATCCTATATGTTACCGCTTTTATATCTGGCGTCATGTGTCTACCCCCGGGCCTTTTTTCTGCAACAAGTCCGTAGTACACGTGTTGTACACGACCTCTGTTGAGTTATCCTTATTTTAGGGGGGGAGCCATCGGTGTTATGGAGTAGGTGGAAAGCAAAGCAACCACTATCAACCATACGCTCCCCCGAACAGCCTTGTTAGTGAACCACAACGTAGGTCAGCCTTTAGGTCATGTTTATGTGCATCATACTAAGACCTAGCAGGAGCCACATGGCCCTTTGTAGGAGACTCACCTCTATAGCATACCTACATTCTAACTGTTGCATCTTTAAGGGTAACGTGGTTATTTGACGGACTGATTTGAAAAAAAAAACATTTGTTAGGAGTAAGGTGCGTAGGCAAAAAAATAAAAATAAAAAAATTAGAAATAGTTAGTCGAAAAGAATGAATCAAAGGAGTGTCGTAGTTTATTTTAGAGTTTTTTATGTCTTTTGTTCTTCACGATCCAAAAACTCAAAACAATTTTTTTTACGTTTTGCATTTATCTACTCAAAGTACCGTAAGTTCAACACAAAGAAAAAGAAAAAAAAGGGTTTTGTTTGCCTTTTCTACTTATTTGTCAAAAACAAAAATACCAAAAAGATTTTTCTTCATAATTGGTGGTGTCAGTCTTAGTTGGAGTGTCTAGTTGAAAATCCAAAAAGTTTTTATTCGTTTGTTTTTGGTTGTGTCTCTTAAGTTAGGGTCAATTTATTAGTTAATCGTTAATTGTCCAATCTGACGAACTACACACCCCTGATTCTCCTCTTTCGAGAGTGAGATATGTAGGCAGCCTATTGTTGGTTCGGGGATCTTATTTGAAAAATCCAAAAATATTTCTTCACTCTCCATTTAGAGTAGGCGTTTCATAAACGTCTTTAAAAGAAAACTACAAAAGGATTTTCCTTTAATAGGTTAAAGTTTCATTTTCACATGAAATTCAAAAATCGAAAACTCAAAAAGATTTTTCTTTGATAATCACAGGTTTCATTTTGTATAGAGATTTAAACCTTAAAAAAATGCAAAAAGATTTTCGTCAATTCTTTTGACACTTTGTTTCAAGAAAGAAAAAAGAGTTTAATTGGCCATTTTGGCAAAACTTCACAAACTACGTACACCTGATTCTCTTCTTTCGGGAGTGAGATACGTAGGCACCCTTCTAGGGTTCGGTGATTTTTTTCAAAAAAAAAAAGAGATTTTGAAAAATCGTTGAACTCTAACGCATTTGCTATCTCTTGTCTAGCTAGTTTAAGGTGGTTGGTTTGTGGCATTTTGGCTGGTCCTCCATATTGCTCCAAGTCACAGAGGAAGTTATGGCCAACAAGGATACCGAATTAGTTGTCACTAATCAGATAGGGAGTTCGGGGAATGAGAATGTAGGAGATAATAAAGAGATTCGAAAATTAAGGCGGCAAATAGTAGAAATGCATCAATATTGGGCTAATGGGTTGCCGTCTCCTCCAGTTCCCACTGATAATCTGGAATATCTTTCTAGCTTACCTCCCGTGTCACATGCACAATTTCTCATTTTTGTTGATATGCCACAACATGCATCAAGATCGACTCCGGGGCAACAATATCCAACCACTTCCAATGTTCATTTCCTTACTCCCCAATCCAAGACTACCACATACTCTCGGCTCCAGCTGTTGTTCATGCTTTTGCGGCGCTACCCCTACCTCCTACTTTTGATGTTCATCCACAAGTTGTGCCTCCCTACTCTACAAGAGAGACTGCATTGAATATTTTTAATGATCAGCATTATGCTCTCGAGCCTACATTTAAGTCAACTGGTCCTTACGATTGAACTCAACCGCCTGAATTTCCTCCTAACACTGAGAATCCTGTTATGACAGAAGAACAAGAGAAAATAGCCAGAAAATTGAGAAATTTGGAACTGACTATGAAAAAACTGTAAGGACTTGAGGGGTACAAAAGTGTCTCATATAAAGATTTGTGCATGTTTCCTGGTGTACGTCTTACTCTTGGTTTTAAAATGCCAAAGTTTGAGAATTATGATGGACATGGCGATCCTGTAGCACATTTGAGACGCTATTGCAACCAGCTAAGGGGCGCTGGAGGGAAGGAAGAATTACTCATGGCATATTTCGGTGAGAGTCTTTCAGGTCTAGCTTCAAAATAGTTTGTTGACCAATACATTGACAAATGGATTAGTTGGGATGACCTAGCTAACAAATTTTTGCAAAAAATTTAATACAATGTGGAGTTGATCCCTGACGAAAAATCCCTAACTAGTATAACAAAGAAGAATACTGAGAGTTTCAGGGAGTATGCGATCAGATGGTGCGAACAAGCTGCTAGAGTAAAACCGCCAATGAAAGAAAGAAAAATAGTGAAGGTGTTGATTCAAGCGCAGGACGAAACATATTATTAACACTTGTTACCTGTATTAGGGAAGCCGTTCATTGAGGTCCTTAAAATGGGGGAGATGATAGAAAAGGGAATTAATACTGGTCGCATTATGAGTTTTGCAACATTGAAAGCGACTACTCAAGTAATTCAAAAGTGTTCAGGAAGTGTTGGGGAGAAAAAGAATGAGGAAGATGCATCTGCAATTATAGTTGGACAACAAGAAAGGTCAAGAAGACCACGTCGTCGTCGATCTCAGGCTCAAGCTCAAGTTTATGCCCAGGCTCCACATAATCACTCCCAAAATCCATTATACTCTGTTCCTCCACATCCATATACAGTGTATAATGCACAACCACTTACCCACAATGGCATACCCCAACGCCCCAGAGTCATCCTCTAATTCCATAAACATACCAAAACCCTTCTAAGCCAGATTTTCTATCCAAGCCAAACAATGAAATGAGGCAGAAATTGAGAGATAGCTTCAGACCAATTGGAGAGTCATACGCCAGTTTATTTTAGAGATTGATACAGGAAGGAATGATCACACCTCTCCTTGGGCACACCCTTAATCGGCGTTCAAGAAATTTTGATCCTAACACACGATGTGCGTATCATTCTGAGGTTCAGGGTCATAGTATTGAAGATTATCGAGATTTGAAAAGAGAAATTGAAAATATGATTCATGATGAATCAATTATTATACGGAACATTGATAGTGAGGGAAGCTCTAGTCATGCTAATATGCAAACCAGCGGCTAAGTTGTCAGGCTGAGCAATTGAGAATTCACTTATCTCCCTACTAGGAAGAGGTCTGGTAGTTTGTTTTGTCTTCTTTTCTGTTTTTTGAATTATTTCAGGGTTGTAGTTCAGGATCTATCTTGTTTTGTCCCTTTGTCGTTTATGTTCAAACCCTTCTATCTTTCATTTTTATTAAATGGAGTGTCCCCTTTTTCTTTGTGTTTTAAATATGTGTTGTTTGTTTGTTTTTTTTACATAGTGCATTTTATGTTGACTCTAGTGATATGATATGCTAGTGAAATTTACAGCTAGATCTTAACATCCAGTTTAAGATTGAACATTGAATCAGAGGGTTAAAGTTAGAAAAAGATAGCATCTGAGGAAATAGATAGAGTGCTGGGGCATTTGGTGATCAAGTTGAAACCTTATTTGAAAATTAAGGCTATTATTTTAAAAATCGTGAGAATAACTTGGTCATCAATTGAAAGACATATCTCAATTAGGTCAAGTAGTGAATGTGTGATCCTATGTCAAAAGGAACAGGAAGAAAATCAGCTCCACGAAGTCATGAGTCCTTCAGCATGAGAAATGTACAACGAAAATGGAGTTGTATGTTTGACAGGTGTAGAAAAAGAAGTGAAATACGTGCTCAGTTGAAATTAGTATTGTTAAAGTTCCACAAATGATCTTCATCTTTTGTTTTCATATTGCATGATATGTACTTGTATTTTTAAGGATTGATATGACGAAGGCCTTTCATTCTACTATCCAAACATCGTGTCATCCTTTGTTTACCCATTTGAGCTTTAGTACTATTTTCTTTCATACCTCTCTTTTGGAATCATATAGAGTCAACAAAGCTCAAAAGAAAAGGTGTCGAGCAAAACAGTAGAGTCAGAAAAGTTTCAAAAAAGAAGAAGAGAAAAATGTGTCCAAAAGGAGAAAAAGAAGAGCGTCGAGAAAAATAAAGTCAGAAAAGTCCCAAAGAGAAAAGAGTCAACAAAAGGAAGAAAAAAACAAAAAAAACTAGAATCAAGTGAAAAAAAAGCTTCCAGAACTATGCATGGCCTGATTCTCCTCTCTCGGGGGTGAGATACGTTGGCTGCCCTACTAAGGGCTCGGTCCAACCAAATAAACAATCTATAGTCACCCAGTCAAAAGAAACTAGGGCATGAGTTAATCCTCATTGTTTGAGTCAATTCCAAAAGTTGGAAGTCCTATCCCACTTCAAGTGTCATTTGGCCCCATGCTATTCTTTCTTTCTAACCTTATCCAAAAGCTAAGTTACAACCAAAGAAAGACCTTCAGATCAATCTTTGAGGATGTTAAGGCGGAGCATGCAAGGGATAGTGAGCCGAGAGTCTTATTGGTAAAAACCCTTACTGGCACCATAAGGCGATGACAAGTTGAGAGAAATAAAAATGAGAGAGTTTTATTGGTGAAAACCCTCACGGGCACCATAAGGCGATAGTGAGCCGAGAGAAAATGAAAGAAGCTTATTGGCGAAAACTCTTCAACGCACCACTAGCCGAATGGGGTCTTAAATGCAATTGACCTAAGAAAGTAACTCAGTTTTAAGGCCATTAACTCAACAACAATGGGTAGAAAGTTTGGATAAACAGATCAAGCTGCTTAATCCAAAATGTATGGCATAATCATTAGCGTTGACTGTCATTTTTAGATGAATTTTTCATTTCTTTGTTTTAAAAGGGGGCATTCATTGTCTTTTCTTTCTTCTCTTTATTTTAATTTTATCTTTCTTAAGTCAGTTATCAAAACAAAAATTGTCATTCTTTTTTTTGTTTCTTGTATTTGAGTCAAGTCCGTGTCAAAACAAGTGAGAAAAGATTTCAAAACTGGCTACCAGCTTCTTTAATTGCACAAAGCAAGACAAAAGCTAGCACATGAGAGAGACATAATTGTGAGCCCAAAAAAGGCATACAGGAAGTTTTGTCAACAGAGAAGTCGAGGAACTCATGGAAATACCAAGATTCAAAGGGTTTATTTGAGAAACACGACAAAGCAGAAATACTATGTTTGTTTCAGAGTCACTCTTAATAAGCTGAGTTTGAGTCAAAGAAAAGGTGTCGAGCAAAACAGTAGAGTCAGAAAAGTTTCAAAAAAGAAGAAGAGAAAAATATGTCCAAAAGGAGAAAAAGAAGAGCGTCGAGAAAAATAAAGTCAGAAAAGTCCCAAAGAGAAAAGAGTCAACAAAAGGAAGAAAAAAACAAAAAAATTAGAATCAAGTGAAAAAAAAGCTTCCAGAACTACGCATGGCCTGATTCTCCTCTCTCGGGGGTGAGATACGTTGGATGCCCTACTAAGGGCTCGGTCCAACCAAATAAACAATTTATAGTCACCCAGTCAAAAGAAACTGGGGCATGAGTTAATCCTCATTGTTTGAGTCAATCCAAAAGTTGGAAGTCCTATCCCACTTCAAGTGTCATTTGGCCCCATGCCATTCTTTCTTTCTAACCTTATCCAAAAGCCAAGTTATAACCAAAGAAAGACCTTCAGATCAATCTTTGAGGATGTTAAGGCGGAGCATGCAAGGGATAGTGAGCCGAGAGTCTTATTGGTAAAAACCCTTACTGGCACCATAAGGCGAAGACAAGTTGAGAGAAATAAAAATGAGAGAGTTTTATTGGTGAAAACCCTCACGGGCACCATAAGGCGATAGTGAGCCGAGAGAAAATGAAAGAAGCTTATTGGCAAAAACCCTTCAACGCACCACTAGCCGAATGGGGTCTTAAATGCAATTGACCTAAGAAAGCAACTCAGTTTTAAGGCCATTAACTCAACAACAATGGGTAGAAAGTTTGGATAAAAAGATCAAGCTGCTTAATCCAAAATGTATGGCATAATCATTAGCGTTGACTGTCATTTTTAGATGAATTTTTCATTTCTTTGTTTTAAAAGGGGGCATTCATTGTCTTTTCTTTCTTCTCTTTATTTTAATTTTATCTTTCTTAAGTCAGTTATCAAAACAAAAATTGTCATTCTTTTTTTTGTTTCTTGTATTTGAGTCAAGTCCGTGTCAAAACAAGTGAGAAAAGATTTCAAAGCTGGCTACCAGCTTCTTTAATTGCACAAAGCAAGACAAAGCTAGCACATGAGAGAGACATAATTGTGAGCCCAAAAAAGGCATACAGGAAGTTTTGTCAACAGAGAAGTCGAGGAACTCATGGAAATACCAAGATTCAAAGGGTTTATTTGAGAAACACAACAAAGCAGAAATACTATGTTTGTTTCAGAGTCACTCTTAATAAGTTGAGTTTGAGTCAAATAAAAGGTGTCGAGCAAAACAGTAGAGTCAGAAAAGTTTCAAAAAAGAAGAAGAGAAAAATGTGTCCAAAAGGAGAAAAAGAAGAGCGTCGTGAAAAATAAAGTCAGAAAAGTCCCAAAGAGAAAAGAGTCAACAAAAGGAAGAAAAAAACAAAAAAAATTAGAAACAAGTGAAAAAGAAGCTTCCAGAACTACGCATGGCCTGATTCTCCTTTCTCGGGGGTGAGATACGTTGGCTGCCCTACGAAGGGCTCGGTCCAACCAAATAAACAATTTATAGTCACCCAGTCAAAAGAAACTGGGGCATGAGTTAATCCTCATTGTTTGAGTCGATTCCAAAAGTTGGAAGTCCTATCCCACTTCAAGTGTCATTTGGCCCCATGCCATTCTTTCTTTCTAACCTTATCCAAAAGCCAAGTTATAACCAAAGAAAGACCTTCAGATCAATCTTTGAGGATGTTAAGGCGGAGCATGCAAGGGATAGTGAGCCGAGAGTCTTATTGGTAAAAACCCTTACTGGCACCATAAGGTGATGACAAGTTGAGAGAAATAAAAATGAGAGAGTTTTATTGGTGAAAACCCTCACGGGCACTATAAAGCGATAGTGAGCCGAGAGAAAATGAAAGAAGCTTATTGGCGAAAACTCTTCAACGCACCACTAGCCGAATGGGGTCTTAAATGCAATTGACCTAAGAAAGTAACTCAGTTTTAAGGCCATTAACTCAACAACAATGGGTAGAAAGTTTGGATAAAAAGATCAAGCTGCTTAATCCAAAATGTATGGCATAATCATTAGCGTTGACTGTCATTTTTAGATGAATTTTTCATTTCTTTGTTTTAAAAGGGGGCATTCATTGTCTTTTCTTTCTTCTCTTTATTTTAATTTTATCTTTCTTAAGTCAATTATCAAAACAAAAATTGTCATTCTTTTTTTTGTTTCTTGTATTTGAGTCAAGTCCGTGTCAAAACAAGTGAGAAAAGATTTCAAAACTGGCTACCAGCTTCTTTAATTGCACAAAGCAAGACAAAAGCTAGCACATGAGAGAGACATAATTGTGAGCCCAAAAAAGGCATACAGGAAGTTTTGTCAACAGAGAAGTCGAGGAACTCATGGAAATACCAAGATTCAAAGGGTTTATTTGAGAAACACGACAAAGCAGAAATACTATGTTTGTTTCAGAGTCACTCTTAATAAGCTGAGTTTGAGTCAATGATACAGCAAGTCAATGAAACATGCTAATGGTTGGAAGAAAAGATAAATGTGACGGGGGCAGGAGCAATTGCCTCAAAAGCCAAAGCCACAAACTAGCCACCATGTTTTTGAACTCACAAGTTTTCTTTGTATGTAATAGGAATACATGCTGCATTCAGATCAAGGATTTCAGAGCCTAAACATCAAATGCCCTATTTTCTCACCTCAACAAATGCAAGAGCAAGGTTGCTGCACAGGTTTGGTTATCAAAACAATGGTAAAACTCATAATTCAAGATCTCTAGGAGACGCACTTTCTTGTTTTGATAATTCAAACAACATTGATAAGGAAACACATTTCCTTGATTGGGTAATTCGAATTTTGCTTCTTAGGTAATGCACTTCCTAACTTAAGTCTTGATTCCTAAAAGACGTACCTTTTAGTCGAGTCATCCCCTTTGATTCCTATAAGATGTACCTTTTAGTCGAGTCATCTCTTTTGATTCCTATAAGACATACCTTTTAGTCGAGTCATCCCCTTTGATTCCTATAAGACGTACCTTTTAGTCGAGTCATTCCCTTTGGTCCCTAGAAGACGTACCTTTTTAGTCGAGTCACTTCACTTGATTCCTATAAGACATACCTTTTAGTCGAGTCATCCCCTTTGATTCCTATAAGACGTACCTTTTAGTCGAGTCATCCCCTTTGACCCCTAGAAGATGTACCTTTTAGTCGAGTCATTTCCCTTGATTCCTAGAAGACGTACCTTTTAGTCGAGTCATTCCCTTTGATTCCTATAAGACGTAACTTTTAGTCGAGTCATCCCCCTGGATTCCTATAAGACATACCTTTTAGTCGAGTCATCCCCCTTGATTCCTAAAAGACGTACCTTTTAGTCGAGTCATTCCAATTAACTCATAGAAAATGTATTCTTTATTTGGGATAATTTTCTTTTCAGTTTTGATGTGATTTCAGGAGCATGACCGAAGCACAGGGCCAATAAATGAAAAGCCAAGCAACAAGGTGAAGAAATTGAAAGTTAAACAGATTGAAAAATAGCAAGTCAGGAGCCCGCCTACAGAACAGGGTGAAAAAAATTGAAAGCATAGCAACAAGTTGATGAAATAGCAAGTCAGGAATCTGCCTGGAGAACAGGGTATAGAAATTAGAAAGCATAGCAACAAGTTGATGAAATAGCAAGTCAGGAACCCATCTGGAGAACCGGGTGAAGAGATTGAAAGGCAAGCTACAAGTTGAAGAAAGTGCAAGTCAGGAGCCCGCCTGAAGAATAGGGTGATGAAACTCAAGTCAAGGAAAGTTACATAGATTAGAATTTTTGTAATTTCATTTATGTTTTAACTTGTAATTTTCATTTTTGATGTTATAACAACGCTGCAAACCGAAACCTCGACGGGACCTCACTCGAATCTCCAACTCGATATTGTCCTTCTCTTTCCAATCCTTTGAGATACCCGTGACTTGATTCCCTCATAACTTGCGTAGGTAGATTGTCCGTCAATACTCGGTTGTCCTTCTTTTTTTGTTTCTTTCTTCGAATAATAATCGGGATAAAATTCTGCCTCGTTATCTACTTCTTTGTATGAAAACACTAGGTGTTTACATTCAAAGGGGGCATGATGTAGACACGTAATTTTTGTCCCTTTCCGATAGCACTTTTTACCCACTTTTACCTTATCCTACCGTATACCCTCACCCATGTAATTACATCCCACAAAAATACAAGAAAAAAATAACTCTCAACAAAATCCCTAACAAATTTTTATTCTTTTTAACATCCTAACAACCCTTTCAATGAAAAGAAGACATATCACCCATACCCCTACCCCACCACCCCATATCCACGTGAACCCCCCTCTTCTTTTCTTGGCCACAAAGGAAAATATACATGGAGGAAACTTCCAAGAAACAACAACAATAACTAGGAGGGACCACAATTGGGAATCCAAGGTAAAGGACAGATATATACATATACACATATCACAAATGGAAAACTATTCATTTTTTTTTATTTCATCTTCATCAATATATAAATGCACACACTCCATTTTGGGGGATATATACACACTTATACACATAACATCGAAAAGAAAAGAATTCTTCCATTTCCATTCCATAGATATACTTAGCCATACAACAACCAACATACAATACACCATTAACCTCACCATTAACGGACAACTTCCTTAGCATTACAACAGTTCACACACTCCTTGATGGCTCTATTTTTTCATTCTATTAATCTTACCAGAACACACACCCACAGCTACCATATACACAATTACATACTTCACTGAAGACTCACACTCACAGCACACCAAAAAAAGAAGAAGAATTCACCTTCTTCTCCAATATCTACTCATAGACACCCTCACTAATATTTTCCATTCACCATACTTCACCCATATACGATCCCTCATCCTCACCATAGCAGATATCGCTTATGAGAAACCACCATTAACGCACACACTACACAGACACAAACCACAAAGAATAACAACACAGTGAGATAACGAGAAGAGAGTAGATCAAGAGAAGGCGGTGAAGAGAGAGAGTAGAGTACAGTAAGGGTAGATTGAGAGGATGAAGAGAGTTTGAACAAGGTTTGGTGAGTTTTTGGATATTCTCTGGTTAAATCTCACTAGAAGTGACCCGTGTTCGTCGTTGCTCAGTTTAAGCTCACCGGATTTGGCCTCGAGATCACCGAAACTGGTTTCTCTTTCATTGTCTGATTGTTACCATCACAAAATTGCCCAAAACTCATAGTTTTTCTCTGATTTTTTGGGGTGAATTCGATCAAGATGTGGTAGGGGGTCACTGGAATTGGTTTTTGTTTGTCAATCGGATCGGATTAAGCCCCCTAAAAACACCAAAACTAGTGTTCGTTCTAGGGATTTCTATATGGGTTGGCTCCTTTGGAATTCAGTACGGGTACCTCTCATTTCTTTACAAGACTGACCCCGTTTGGTTTGATATTTCCTCTTCATTTCTGTTCGGAAATTGGGTTTTCAATCGGACTACGAGTTCGAAGTGGATATCGAGTTGGGGTTGTCGTTTGAGGTTCAATCGGGACATTTCGAATCCGACTCCATTTTCTAATCACATAATCCGACATATAAAAGTCCATTTAAGGTCCAACTCTATCTCTTCTAATTTTACTTTACTATACATGTTTGATTTGCCTGATGTGTGGTTGAATTTTGATGACATTAATTTGGTGTTCGATTTCGTTGAATAGATGGTTGTGGATTGTTTAGATAACCATCTTGAATCATTGGAATTTGGTATAAAAATAGAATAAGTGGGGTGAGAATTGAAAACTTGATATAATTAGTGAATTTTGATTAGTTTGATTCATTAGTTGTTTGACTTGAAATAAACGTTAATTGAATTTGGTAGTATCAAGATACGCCGATTAGTGTAGACACGTGATTTCGTCCTCTTAAAGTTCAGTTTTATTCACTTTTACCCATTTCTTCTTTATCCTACCGTGTACCCTCATCCATGTCATTATACCCTCACAAAAATACAAAAAAAAAATAACAAACTCCCTAACAAATTCTATCCTATCCTAACCCCTACATCTTATCCTAACAACCTACCCAATCAAAATAACCCACTTCACTACCCTACCTCACCTACCCTACCCCCTACCCCTACCCATGGACTATTTTATATATACACCATCACAATACAGCACGAGGATCATACCAAGTCACTGTTTAAATTCAATTTTAAAAAAAAATTCAAAGCTTCGAAAAGAAGTTGTTAACCATCTAATTCGGCCTAAAAAGGGGTGATTATTATCATCTTCATCAGAGAAGAAGCATACACCATTGAGAAGCCATTTTTTCTCTTTTCGTTTCTTCTAAATTGCACATACAGAGAGAAGAGGGGTAGACGGGGTTGACGAAAGTTGAATTATCCGGCGAAACTCACTGGAAACTCGTCGTCTTAGCTACCAGATATATCGAAAGCCATGGTTTGGCCACTGCTTCAGTGAATCCAACCGAAGAATAGTACCTTCAGTTCATTTCGACCCAAATTCATGCCAAAAACAGGTCACCCTCTCTCTGTTTTCTTTGCTTTGTTTCTTCTTTGTTCTGATTTACTCTTACTACTGCCGGTTTCCTTTCATTGGTCAAATTTGAGGTCAAAGTTAGTGGTGGAATCGATCTTCGATGGAAACCCCTAAATCCGGTAAGGGTCGAACTAATTCCGGTGAAGGAATAGGGAACTCTCCAATTCACTAGTTTCTCTGTTTTCTTTGCTTTGTTCTTCTTTGTTCTGATTTACTCTCACTGCTGCCGATTTCCTTTCGCCGGTCAAATTTGAGGTCAAACTTAGTGGAGGAATCGATCTCCGACGGAAATCCCTCTTGTTCGCTTCTACACAAAAGGAAATTAACATGGAAATGAATTGTTTCACCTATGGCTAAAAATCTAAAGTGAGAGAAGGCGTCATTTCACCTATTTTCGGGTTGGATTCCAGTATCGAGTTAGCAGCTTGTTCATTGTTGAGGTTCTATGCGAAATTCCAAGTCTGGGTTTCCTTATTATCAACAAAGATCAGATTGTCGAAAGGTGTATTTCTTAACCCGCTCTCTTTTTATCTATCTTGGTGTGTTGAATGGGTTGTGAATATGTGTGGTGTTATTGTGTTTTGTTGGATTTTTGTTGTTATGATCATGATGCTTGGTAATTTGACTATTGGTGGTTTGAGGAATGAAGTTGATCATATTTTAATGGATTGATAGAAAAGAATTGAGGGGTGGTCGGGGAATGCCCCGAAGTATCTGTATATATTTATTCACCGGGGAATACCCTGAGGTATCATGTACCCGAAGGACGTTCGTGATGAAGGTCCGAGGCGTCGGGTAGAGCATTAGTTTAGAATTCACTTAGCGTAGGTTTATATTTTTGCATTTTTTATATACTCCAGACTGTATAATTGGACTAGACATTACATTTTGGATTGTTTTGTTTGTTTATTGTTTGATTGTTTTGCGTGCTTTTGCATGGTTTATACATTTCGTACTGTCAAAATAGTCGATACACTCTACCAAGCGACCGTGGTTGAACTACGGGATCGAGGGGTGCCTAACACCGTCCCCTCGGTCAACAGAATTCCTTAGCCGGAGTCTCTATTCGCAACCAGTTTAAAGAGTCAAATAGTTTTGAAAAGGATTTTCCAATGGTGGCTTGGCACACCAGATTATGCCAAGTGGCGACTCTAAATAAAAAATGTAAATAATCCTTTTCCAAAATGAATTTTCATTTCTTGTCACTTAAATAATAAAACCCTTTTGAACTTTAAAACAAATCTTTTTTGAGATCGTAAAAGGGGTGTGACAGCTCTGGCGACTCTGCTGGGGATTTTTCAGAATTCGAGCTTATTTTTTGGAGTCGTATCGTCTTTGTTTGGCATTATGGGTGTATAAACATTGTTTGTGATTAATGTTTGTGTTATTGTTTTCACTTTTGTGCATTTTTCGTGCTCTTTGTTTATAGTATTTATCCTATGTGTTACTGTTTTTATATCTGGCATTATGTGTCTGCCCCTCCGGCCTTCTTTCTGCAATAAGTCCGTAGTACACGTTTTGTACACAACCTCTAGTTGAGTCACCCTTATTTTAGGGGGGAAGCCATCGGTGTTATGGAGTAGGTGGAAAGCAAAGCATCCACTATCGACCATACTCTCCCCCGAACACTTTGTTAGTAAACCCCAACGTAGGTCAGCATCTAGATCATGTTTATGTGCATCATACTGAGACCTAACGGGAACCACATGGCCCTTTGTAGGAGACTCACCTCTAAAGCATCCCTATGTGCTAACCTTTGCATCTTTAAGGGTAACGTGGTCATTTGACGGACTGATTTGAAAAAAAAAGCATTTGTTAGGAGTAAGGTGCGTAAACAACAAAAAAAAGTGAGTCTAAAAGATTGAATCAAAAGGAGTGTCGTAGTTTATTTTAGAGTTCTTTATGACTTTTGTTCTTCACGATCCAAAACTCAAAAAGATTTTTTTTTTACGTTTTGCATTTATCTTCTCAAAGTACCGTAAGTTCAACAGAAAAAAAATAAAAAAAAAAGAGTTTTGTTAGCCTTTTCTACTTATTTATCAAAAACAAAATACCAAAAAGATTTTTCTACATAATTAGTGGTGTCAGTCTTAGTTGAAGTGTCTAGTTGAAAATCCAAAAAGTTTTTATTCGTTTGTTTTTGGTTGTGTCTCTTAAGTTAGGGTCAATTTATTAGTTAATCGTTAATTTTCCAATCTGGATGAACTACGCATACCAGATTCCCTTCCCTCGGGTTGGGATACGTAGGCAACCCTCGGGGGGTCCGATAATCTTTGAGTTGGCCTTTGTCTTATAATTAGCCTAGGTCTCTCGCCCCGTAATCTAGAGTTGTTAGACAAGTAGACTGATCTCGCTCAGTACTTCTATTCGGCAAATTAGAGTCTTGAATGTGGCCTAACCCATCGACATATGTTTGCGTCAAAAACCCCAAGGGTTGGGAATCTTCTACTCCTGTCGAATTTTTTGAGATAACGTCTTGTGTGTTATTACAGGATGGATTTGTCCACCAAGTCTAGAGTTCTGATGGTTGTCAAGGTGCCCAAAAAGTTAATCAAATGGTGAGAAATCTTTAACTATGTTGATCAGCAGAAACTGATTAAAATATTAGGTGATCTTACGGAACTTCTACATGTTACCCCTCGTCCAGATTTAATAGAGGCTTTGTTGACCTTTTGGGATCCAACTAGTTTGGTGTTCAGGTTTGGGGAATGTGAAATGACTCCTACTTTGGCAGAAATATCCGGTTTATTGCATTTACCCTATATCGAGAAGGATATGATCCGAGCACGAAATCATACTGGCGTGAGATTTTTACAGTCTTGTGGTTTTAAAAGCAAGGGTATGCGTTTGGGTTGTTTAAGTGATTCGTGGGTTTCCTTAGACTTTTTGTTCGCTAGATTCGGCTCAAAAGGTTTTGATTGCTTTTGGGATGAATTTCATGTGACTAAGGAGAAGTGGGAGAGAAAGCGCCTCGAAGTCCTTACCCTCGCTTTGTTAGGCATTTTAGTATTTCCACTAGAAGAAAGACGTATTAATACCCGTTTGCAATCTGTGGTGATGGCCCTATTTCATAAGGATTAAAACAACAAGTGCATTAATCAAAAGGGCAGGTTCACTCTCATACCCATGATCTTAACAGAAATATATAAGTCATTAACCGAAGTGAGGGGGGGATGAGATTTTTTTAGGACAGTAACCTGATATTGCAGTTATGGATGATGGAGCATTTGTATGCGCCTTCTTTAGTTAGACCAGACATGGTAGATCGTTGTATTCCCAATCGAGAGAAAGCCATGGACTCCAGGTTGCGTTTGGATAAATTCTCGCTACCCATGGGAGTCGACGCTTGGATTGAATTTTTTGAGTCAAGAACCGGGGATAACATTTTGTGGACTTATCTGTGGCTTCGACCGAAGATAATTTTGCTGGGTTGTCAGACGCAACTCCCTTTAGTTATGTTAGGGCTCAATTGTGCTAGACCATACAGTCCTTCTAGGGTAATGTGCCAGTTGGGTAGGCTGCAGGACGTGCCACCAGTAGTGGAGCTTCTGAAGGATGTTGAGTACTTCAAGGACCAAGCCTTAGGTGAGAGCAAGTACGAACAGTTTTGGAAGCATGCAACAAAGCTAGGTGTGGACACACTCAAAGAAAGTTTGGATAATCCAGGGTACACTCAGGGATATGGGGTCTGGCTTCAATCTATCCCTCGGAGTATCAGTCAACCCTTACCAGTGCAGCTTAGAGGGAGAACACAGGAAGAATGCATAGTTGACGACCATCAGGATGAAAGTGCGGGGTCCAAAGTGGAAACACTGAGAGTTCAGTTAGCAGATTTGTTCAAGACGGTGGAAAGGTGTCAGAATAATCTTTCCAAGTGCACTCCTCATGAAGCAGGAATAAGGACCCAAAGCTTCTTCCTTAATATCATGGTGTCTTTACAGGATATGCTACAAAGTTTAAATGGGAGAAAGAGAACTTCACAGGCAGGTCCATCTCATCCAGGGTCATCACACAGAGCACCAGTCTGAAAGACCATTTCTTATCTTATTTCAGTTTGAGTCTTTTATGTGTCAGTCATTGTAGAGTGGTGTCTGCTTTAAGTCGAAGTCAAGTTGTTTTTGGTATTAGGATCTTTATTAGTAATTTCACATATGTCGTCTTAGGGGTCTAGAAGGTTGTTTCATATTTGTTGTTTAGTTTTAAAGTGGTCCTAAATTCTTTATATGTTTTTGTTGTTTCTTTCATCAAAATGTTAGGACGTTACGTCTTTCCTTTGTTTGTTTATTTTCGTTTTCGCAAAAAAAAAGTGATGTTTATGCACATGCTGCCCGAACTACGCAAGATTTGATTCATGTACAACATGATTCGATCTAATCATTTTGTTTCATTGTTTTTCATTACTTTTCCCCTTTTAAAGAAAAACAAAAGCCATAAAGAATGATAAAATAAAGGTAGAAAACAAGAGAAGAAAAAAAAGAAAGGATGATGAGACAATAAAGGGGAAAGAACAGAGACTGATACGAAAAAACAAGGAGGGACAGGAGGGCGAAAAAAATAAAATAAAATATAAATAATAATAATAATAAGTGTAGATAAAAATAAGAGTAGATAAAAATCGGGATGATGTTAAAATGACCTCGCTGCCCTCAAAAGCTGGTAGAAATGAATATGAATTTAGGACAGTTTTACCAATGTGATTCCCATGCTTGTTGTGTGCCCTAATCCTAATGGATGTCCTCTTTGATGAGAAGTTTCTTTCAGATAACAGTGATAGGTTTGCAGCACTCTGGCTAGTCACCCATAGTTCACTAGATCCAAAGAAAAGCTCGCCATCGTTAACAGGGAGATTGAAAATTCGCTCATTGACCAAGATCAGGATCAAAGGGAAGAAAGTTCAGAACATAATGATGAGGTAGTAAGGCTCAGGCAACAATTGATAGATTTACACTGGGCATGGGCCAGCGGAATGCCTCCTCCTCCGCTCCCTAAAGGTCTTGGAAATATCTCTAATTGCCCACCGCTCTCTCAGGCACAATTCTCTGCTCCTACTGAGTCACCTGAGCATGCGCCAGGATTCACTCCATGACATTATTATCCTGGAAGTTCTGATGTGCCCTTGGCAGCTCCCCAATCAAGACCCGCTGCTCAGCCAGTGCCACCGATCACACCGGTATTCGTGGCTCCGCCACCACATGAAACTCTCATATATGCTGTGCATCCCATAATGAAGCTTCCTAGGTCTACCAGTGAGCCAGTACTGAAGGTTCCAGATAGTCAGTATTATGCCCCAGAGCCTACTTTGAAAATGAATGAACCGTATGGGTACACTCAACCGCCTGCATTTCCATTTGATACGGAGAAACCTGTCGCAACAGAGGAACAGGATATCGTATCCCGGAAGTTGAAAAGTTTAGAACAGGCTATGAGGAATTTGCAAAGAATCGGAGATTACAGGAGTGTTTCCTATAAAGATCTTTTCATGTTCCCAGACATCAACCTTCCCCTCGATTTTAAAATGCTCAAGTTCGAGAAGTATGCAGGACACGGTGATCCTGTGGCACACTTGAGACGTTATTGCAACCAGTTGAGGGATGCAGGAGGAAGGAAAGAGCTGCTCATGGCCTTCTTTGGTGAGAGTCATTCTGATCTGGCCACAAAATGGTTTATCGATCGAGATATTGATAAATAGAACAACTAGGATGACTTAGCTTCTGAATTTGTTCAACATTTTCAGTATAACATCGACCTGAGTTCGGACAAAAAATCCTTGGTCAACATGAAGAAAAAGAGCAGTGAAGGTTTTAGAGGATGCGCGATAAGATGGCATAAACAGGCCGCCAGCGTAAAGCCTCCAATGAAAGAAAGTAAGTTGGTAGAAGTTTTCATTCAGGCACAGGATGAGACCTGTTTTCAACACTTCCTTCCGGCAAAGGGAAAATCTTTTATTGAAGTCCTCAAAATGGGGGAGATGATAGAGGACAGAATCAAGACCGGCCGAATAGTGAGTTTTGCCGCATTGAAAGCCACCACACAAGCAATTCAAGGTGGATCTGGCGCATTCGGAGGTAAAAAGAAGAAAGAGGATGTGGCGACTGTCGTAGCTGGAACCCATTCCTATCCCAAAAGACCACCTTTCCCCTATCCCCAATCCCAAGCCCAAGTCTACGCCCAAGCTCCATATATTCCTCCCCACCATTACTACCCTCCACAAAACCCTTTATATTCCATTCCACGACCCCCATACCCAGTATATAGCGCGCAGCCATATGCCCAAACCCTTTCTTACCCTCAGTGGTGCCCGCAAGCTCCACAAAATCGCCTATTCGCTCCATCAAATTACCAAAACCCCTCGAGACCCAGTTTTTAACCTAGGCTCGAGTATAAGAAAGAGAAGGCGGCCAAAAATCAATTCACACCTCTTGGGGAGTCATATGCTAGCTTGTTTGATAGGTTGAAAAAGTTGAAGGTCTTAAGCCCAATTCAAGGAAGGCTTTCAAATCCACCGCCGAGGAATCTCGATTATTTATTAAGGTGTGCGTACTGTTCTGATATGCTAGGACATGATATCGAGAAATGTTGGCATTTAAAAAAAGTTATCCAAGATTTAATTGACACAAACCAGATGCTGGTCCAGGCCACGGAGGGTCCAAACATTAACCAGAACCTGCTGCCAACCCATGCTGAAACCAATATGTTAGAATTGATACATGATAGGAAAGGGTCTTCAAGGTGTTATAGGACTATTGTAAAGGTACAGACCATTGAGGAGAAATCGGTGAATGTAGCAGAGTCTTTGAAAGCAATGTCATTGAACTGGAAGGAATGAGAGAAGATAAAGCCCAAGAAAGCACAAAGAAACCCCTGGTCACAGTACAAGGCGCCAAAAAGTATGTTGATTTAAGTCAGGATAAACCTAAGCTGACAGTGGTGGAAGCTATGAGTCAGCCCATCTTGACGGTGAAAGGAGCACTGGCAGCGCCTATTGTCCTCAAACCGGTGACCCAAACTCCGATAGTTGATACGAAAAGGGTTCCCTGGAATTATGGGCGGACCGTGATGACCTATCACGGGAAAAAAGTAGTGGAAGATATAGATGAGGTAGGGAGTTTGAATAGATGGTTGTGGATTGTTGAGATAACTGTCTTGAATCGTTGGAATTTGGTATAAAAATGGAATAAGTGGGGCGAGAATTGAAAACTTGATATAATTAGTGAATTTTGATTAGTTTGATTCATTAGTTGTTTGACTTGAAATAAACGTTAATTGAATTTGGTAGTATCAAGATACGCCGATTGGTGTAGACACGTGATTTCGTCCTCTTAAAGTTCAGTTTTATTCACTTTAACCCATTTCTACTTTATCCTACCGTGTACCCTCATCCATGTTATTATACCCTCATAAAAATACAAAAAAAAAATAACAAACTCCCTAACAAATTCTATCCTATCCTAACCCCTACATCTTATCCTAACAACCTACCCAATAAAAATAACCCACTTCACTACCCTACCTCATCTACTCTACCCCCTACCCCTACCCATGGACCATTTTATATATACACCATCACAATACAGCACGAGGATCATACCAAGTCACTGTTTAAATTCAATTTTAAAAAAAAATTTAAAGCTTCGAAAAGAAGCTGTTAACCATCTAATTCGGCCTAAAAAGGGGTGATTATCATCATCTTCATCAGAGAAGAAGCATACACCATTGAGAAGCCATTTTTTCACTTTTCGTTTCTTCTAAATTGCACACACAGAAAGAAGAGGGGTAGACAGGGTTGACGAAAGTTGAATTCTCCGGCGAAACTCACCGGAAACTCGTCGTCTTAGCTACCAGATATATCGAAAACCATGGTTTGGCCACTGCTTCAGTGAATCCAACCGAAGAATAGTACCTTCAGTTTATTTCGACCCAAATTCGTGCCAAAAACAGGTCACCCTCTCTCTGTTTTCTTTGCTTTGTTTCTTCTTTGTTCTGATTTTGCTCTCACTACTTCCGGTTTCCTTTCGTCGGTCAAATTTGAGGTCGAAGTTAGTGGTGGAATCGATCTTCGACGGAAAGCCCTGAATCCGGCAAGGGGCGAACTGATTCCGGCGACGGAATAGGGAACTCTCCAATTCACTAGTTCCTCTGTTTTCTTTGCTTTGTTCTTCTTTGTTTTGATTTACTCTCACTGCTGTCGATTTCCTTTCGCCGGTCAAATTTGAGGTCGAAGTTAGTGGAGGAATCGATCTCCGACGGAAAGCCCTCTTGTTCGCTGCTACATAAAAGGAAATTAACATGGAAATGAATTGTTTCATCTATGGCTGAAAATCTGTAGCGAGAGAAGGCATCATTTCACCTATTTTTGGGTTGGATTCCGGTACCGAGTTAGCAGTTTGTTCATTGTTGAGGTTCTATTTGAAATTCCAAGTCTGGGTTTTCTTATTATCAACAAAGATCAGATTATCAAAAGGTCCATTTCTTAACGCGCTCTCTTTTTATCTATCCTGGTGTGTTGAATGGGTTGTGAATATGTGTGGTGTTATTGTGTTTTGTTGGATTTTTGTTGTTATAATCATGATGCTTGGTGATTCGACTATTGGTGGTTTGAGGAATGAAGTTGATCATGTTTTAATGGGTTGATAGAAAAAAATTGAGGGGTGGGGGCTAAAATTGAAAATTGATGAAAAGTTAGATTCAGATTAATTTCGATTTATTGTCGATATGAAAAGTGATAGAATTGTTCTTTAGTCGAGAATGGATATGCAAATGGTAGGTTCGGATAGGCAAATTTGGGCATGGTGGATTGATGACATGTTTGAAATATGTGTTGGAATGGTTTTGTTTTGTCGCATTTAATTCAATTGTATAATTTGGCCGGGGAATGCCCCGAAGTATCTGTATATATTTATTCACCGGGGAATGCCCCGAGGTATCATGTACCCGGAGGACGTTCGTGATGAAGGCCCGAGGCGTCGGGTAGAGCATTAGTTTAGAATTAATTTAGCGTTGGTTTATATTTTTGCATTTTTTATATACTCCAGACTGTATAATTGAACTAGACATTACATTTTGGATTGTTTTGTTTGTTTTGCGTGCTTTTGCATGGTTTATACATTTCGTACTGTCAAAATAGTCGATACACTCTACCAAGCGACCGTGGTTGAACCACGGGATCGAGGGGTGCCTAACATCGTCCGCTCGGTCAACAGAATTCCTTAGCCGGAGTCTCTGTTCGCAACCAGTTTAAAGAGTCAAATGGTTTTGAAAAGGATTTTCCAATGGTGACTTGGCACACCAGATTATGCCAAGTGGCGCCTCTGAATAAAAAATGTAAATAATCCTTTTCCGAAATGAATTTTCATTTCTTGTCACTTAACTAATAAAACCCTTTCGAACTTTAAAACAAATCTTTTTTGAGGTCGTAAAAGGGGTGTGACAATTGGAATAGGCAAGACGTAGGTCAGGTAGGCAAAATCTAGAGATTGTGAGTTGATTGAATGTTTGAAATTTGATTGAATGGTTTGATTTTATCACTTTTGAATCAATTGTAAAATTTGGCCGAGGAATGCCCCGAAGTATCTGTATATATTTATTCACCGGGGAATGCCCTGAAGTATCATGTACCCAGAGGAAGTTCGTGATGAAGGCCCGAGGCGTCGGGTAGAGCATTAGTCTAGAATTTATTTAGAGTAGGATTTATTTTTACACATTTTTTATTTTTGGACTGTATAATTGGACTGGACACTAAATTTTGGATTGTTTTATCTTGTTTGCTTGATTGATTATTTTGCATGTTGTGTGTGGTTTATATATTCATAATGTCAAATTAGCATATACGCTCTGCCAAGCGACCGTGGTCAAACCACGGGATCGAGGGGTGCCTAACAACTTCCCCTCGGTCAACAAAATTCCTTAGCCAGAAGATTTGTTCGCAAACCAATTTTAAAGAGTCAAACCATTTCGAAAAGAATTTTCCAAAGGTGACTTGGCACACCAGATTATTCCAAGTGGCGACTTTGAATTTAATTATAAAAAATCCTTTTCGGAACAGAATTTTCATTTTTTGTGAATTTAATAATAAAACCCTTTCGAACTTAAAAATTAATCTTTTGGATGTTGAGAAAGGGGTGTGACACTCCTTTTTTTTTGTTAAATATTATTTTAGAGAGTAATATGATACTAGACTCTTACAAATTACAAACAACAGTTAACATAAAAGTATATTTTGATTAAAATAAATCCTCTCTCATGACTCTTCTCCCCCACTTTATTCTAAGTATTTTGATGTTAGTATTTAAGAAAAAAATTTACAATGTAGATCCGACACAAGAATATATTAAACTCTAAATCAACAAAAAATTATATAAGTATTCAATAACTTAGTCGTACAACTCCCAGTAACGATAAAACTTGCATAATTAGTCAACCACATGCACTAAAAAAATATGCATGAAATTACATGAACAAATTTGATCAATGCTTTGATACATCATGAAACTTATAAAATAATAGTACAAAGATTGAACAAGGACCTGAATAATTTAGACTGAATAATAAGATTCGTCACTTAAAATTTCGAATGGAATTTCAACTTTCACTTCCTTCTTTCCTCCCTTTTGTGTGATGTTTTTCTCTTCTCTTCTCAGTAGTTTTCTTAGATTTTTTTTTTTGGATTTCTTATTGCAGTATGTTTATTGTAAAGTATGTAGGGGGGGAGTAGTTATCTTTTTTGGAGGGGAATGATTATTATCTAATAGGGGAAAAGAGATTTTAAATTTTAAAAACTAAAGCTCTTCCATTTTTTTTATATATATAGAAAATATAGAAAATAATAGTAATAATAATAATAAATAAATGAAATAAAATAAAAATGAATAAATAAAATAATAATAACAAATATGATAATTAATTAATTTTATATTTAACAAAACATAATAACAATTTATAATAGTCAAATATAAATAAAATAATATTAAAACTATTAATTTATTTATTAAAAATTTATAAAAGAATTTTTTTTAATTTTGTATTATTTTACAAATTAGAAAATAAAGAAAAATAAATATAAAAATGAAATAAAATAAAATAAAAATAAAATATCTTAAAATTAACTTCATTTAATTATTTATTATTATTTTTTGAAAAAAAATTATTACAAATAAAAATAATAATCAAAATAATATATGATTAAATATAAATATAAATATTTAATATCGATAAACAAGTTAAAACTTAGGGAGGATCAAAAATCACGTGTCTACATTTTTGCCCCTCTTTGTGTGAAATCTCGAAGAGTTTTCATCCAAAGAAGTAGACAAGATTTGATTTTTGACCCTCCAATTATTTGAAAGGTAAAAATAAAAAGAAAAAGAAAAAAAAATATGACCGAGTCCTTTTTTGGACATCCTACCTATCCCGGGTTATAATGGAATCAGGTCATGAGTAGTTCAAAGGTAATTTGGTGAGAGAAAAAGTTAAAGTCGAGTGAGATTCCGTCGAGTTCCCAGTTCACGAATTTTGTCTTTTACATTCAAATGACTACAAAAATAAAAAATGAAATAAAAATTGCAATATCTAGAATCTTAATTCAAATCTTTATGACTTGAACTTGAAAATTCACCCTATTCTTTAGGCGGGCTCCTGACGTATTATTTCTTTCACCCTGTTCTTCAGGCGGGCTTCTGGACTTCCTTCTTTTTCACCCTATTCTTCAGGCGGGCTCCTGAACTTACAATTTCTTCACCCTGTTCTTCAGGTGTGCTCCTGGTCTTACAATTTCTTCACCCTATTCTTCAGGAGGGCTCCTGGAACTAAAATTTCTTCACCCTGTTCTTCAGGCGGGCTCCTAGACTTACAATTTCTTCACCCTGTTCTTCAAGCGGGCTCCTGAATTTCCTTTTTCTTCACCATGTTCTTCAGGCGGGCTCCTGGACTTGTAATTTCTTCACCCTGTTCTCCAGGCGAGCTCCTGGACTTACAATTTCTTCACCATGTTCTTCAGACGGGCTCCTGAATTTCTTTTTTCTTTACCCTGTTCTTCAGGCGGACTCCTGGACTTACAATTTCTTCACCCTGTTCTTCAGCCGGGATCCTGGACTCAAGTGAAACAAAAAAATAACATCCCATTCTTTAGGAGGTACCTGAGTATTAAAATAAATTTCCATTCTTCAGGAGAGTCCGAGATCCAACATCGTATGTTGTAATCATGATTTTTGCATTGATAGAAGTGTGAGATTGCATCCTTTATTTGAAAATTTTTTATCTCTATTTCAAATAAAACAAAGAAAAATTGTGAGTTTTAACACGTGGTGGTTGGTTTGTGGTATTCGGGTCATGAAATGACCGTTCTTGCACTTGTCATGCTCAACTTTTTTCCAATCCTTGATATATATCCATTGACTTGTCATAATTTTGACCCAAAATTCTAACTACTGAGACTTTCAGCTCAAAATATATTTCTCTTGTATAATATACCTCAGGGTTTAACTTTTCCTACACCTTTTATCTTTCCATGAGTCAAAAATTGTCAAATCATAACTATTCTGAGTACTTTATACATTGAAATGTTGTCCTTATGCGTCGACCCTTTGTCTTGCTTTGTACTATTGAAGAAGTTGGTAGCAAGTTTGAAGTACTTTCTCATTTGACCTGACGTGAATTTGACTCAAAAATGGATAAAAGACAACAAAAAATTTTCGTTTGATGACAAGGACACTAAAACCAAAACTAAAAATAAATCAAAAGGAAAAGATAATAGGCATCTCTTTTTCAAAAGAACAAAAAATAAAACTTATCCGAATGTGGAAACCGATTCTTGTGATTATGACATGCATTTTGAATCAAACAACCAGATCTACCCACACCAATCATTACAACTTTTATCCACTTATTGAACTTGAAATTTAGCCAATCTTGAACTTATTCCTTCTGGATAACAACTCTCCTTCGGCTAGTGTCACCTCAATGGGTTTTTTCCAACGAGCCTATCTCATTTTTACTTCTTTCTCAGCTTACAGTTGCCTTATGGTGTCCAACGGGGTTTTCACCAATAAGACTCTCTCTTTTTCATTCTTTTTTTTTAAATAAACACCCAAAATATGAAATATCATGCACCCATAACATGTTTAGCCTTGACATTCTCAAAGATTGATCTGAAGATCTTACTTTGGTTGTAACTTGACTTTTGGATAGGGTTAGAAAGAAAGGTCGGCATGAGGCTCAAAATTTACACAACATTGGGTAAAACATTCAACTTTTGGAATCGATTCTTTAAGAAAATAAACTTTTGCCCCAGTTTTCTTTCATTCTGGATAATTTGAATTTCCTTTTGGTTGGACCGAACTCCGGAGCAGGGCTGCCTACGTATCTTTTCATAGCAAGAATCAGGTAAAATGTAGTTCAGGCTCGTCATTCTTTTGCTTGATTTTGAATTTTTGATTAATTTTTTTTTTTCAACTTTTTTTTCACTTTAGTTTGATTCCAAAAGAGGGGTACGAAGAAAGATAAAAGCTCAAAAGGGATAAGCAAAGGTTGATATATTATTCAGATAGTAGAACAAAATGCCTTCATTATTTCAATCTTTTTCAAATGCAACTACAAAACATACATAATGTAAATGTACATGAATATCATACATACTATCTTTTAACTACATCAACATTGACCGGCATTCCTGCTATTTTGCCTTCTATGTCAGTCAGATATAATGCGCCATTAGGTAACACTTTCTTCACCATGAATGGTCCATGCCAATTAGTAGAAAATTTGCATTTGGCTTCAATATGATTGGGTAGGATGCGTCTTAGTACTAACTGACCAACTTCAAAATGTCTATGACGCACTTTTTTATTATATTCTCATGTCATTTTCTTCTGATATAGTTGTCCATGACATACTGATGTTAATATTTTCTCATCAATCAAGCTTAATTGCTCCAAACGATTCTTGACCCATTGGTCATCATCAATTTCAGCTTCTACAACTACTCGAAGAGATGGAATTTCAATCTGTGCAGGTATAACTACTTCAGTTCCGTACACCAACAAGTAAGGAGTTGAATCAATTAAAGTCTGAACTGTTGTACGATAACCCAACAAAGCAAAAGGTAACTTTTTATACCATTGTCGGGAGCCCTGCACCATCTTACGGAGTATTTTCTTTAAGTTGTTGTCGGCAGCTTCTACATCTTCATTCGCCTTTGGACGATAAGGAGTTGAATTTTGATGCATAATCTTAAATTGTTGACACACTTCTTGCATCAAATGACTGTTGAGATTTGCAGCATTATCCGTGATAATTATCTTTGGAATGTCAAACCGGCAAATAATATTGGAGTGAATAAAATCAACCACTGCTTTCTTGGTCACTGATTTGAAAGTCGCTGCTTCCACCCACTTTATGAAATAATCAATGGCTATCAGGATGAACCTATGTCCATTTGAGGCCTTTGGTTCAATTGGTCTAATTACGTCCATTCCCCAAGCCACAAAAAGGCCATGGAGCAGTCATTGTATGCAACTCAGATGGAGGGGAATGTATCAACTCCCTGTGTACCTAACATTCATGACATTTACGAACGAAATTGATGGAATCACGCTCTATAGTGAGCCAATAATAACCTGCTCGGAGTATTTTCTTTGCCAAAACATACCCATTCATGTGTGGTCCACAAATCCCAGAATGTACTTCAGTCATGATTTTTGAAGCTTCTTCAGCATCTACACACCTCAGAAGTCCCAAATCAGGAGTCCTCACATATAAGATTTCTCCACTTAGGAAAAATCCACCAGAAAAATGTTGAATGGTTCCTTTTAGTTACCATCGGCATGTAGAAGATATTTTTCAGTCTAAATATATTCTTTGATATCATGAAAATAAGGCTCCCGATCAAGTTCTTCCTCAACCATATTACAATATGCATGTTGATCATGAATCTGTATATCCAAAGGGTCAATATAAGTTTTGTAGGGATGTTGAAGCATCGAAGATAAGGTTGCCAAAGCATCGACAATCTCATTATGAGCTCTGGGAATGTGTTTTAATTTTACTAATACAAATCATTGACATATATTTTGCAAACAACCTCGATATGGTAGGATCTTTAAATCATGAGTCTCCCAATCTCCTTGGATTTGGTGGACTAATAAATCTGAATCTCCTAATACCAACAGTTCTTGGACCCCCAGGTCAATGGCTAATCTTAATCCCAGAATTCAAGCTTCGTATTCTGCCATATTATTGGTACAGTAGAATCGAAGTTGGGCTGTTATAGGATAATATTGTCCTGATTCAGAAATAAGAACCGCCCGTATCCATACTTTTTTACATTAGCAGCTCTATCAAAGAACAACTTCCAGCCTGAATGACAATCATCAGAAATAACTCATCAATAAACAATACCTATTCAACTAGAAAATAAGTTTTTAATGACTCATATCCCTCGTCAATAGGATTTTCAGCCAAATGATCTGCCAAGGCTTGAGCTTTCATTGCAGTTCGTGTCACGTAGACAATATCAAACTCTGTGACTAATATTTTCCATTTTGTGAGTCTGTCTGTGGGCATAGGCTTTTGAAAAATATACTTTAAAGGATCCACACGAGATATGAGGTAAGTAGTATAAGATGACAAGTAATGTTTCAGCTTTTGGGTTACCCAAGTTAAGGCGCAACACATCTTCTCAAGAAGAGTATACTTAGCCTCATAAGTGGCAAAATTTTTGCTAAGGTAGTACATGACCTGTTCTTTTCTGCCTGTAACATCATGCTGACCCAATACACAGCCAAAAGAATTGACTAACACAAAAATGTACAATATTAAGGGTCTGCCTCGCTCTGGAGGAACCAAAATAGGCATATTCGACAAGTATCTCTTAATTCTGTCAAATGCCTCTTGACATTCTTCAGTCCATTCAACTTTAGCATTCTTCTTCAACAACTTGAATATTGACTCGCAGGTTGTCGTAAGCTGAGCAATGAATCTATTGATATAATTCAACCTTCCACGTAAGCTCATCACCTCCATTTTATTTTTTTGTAGAGGCAAATCTTGAATAGCTTTTATTTTTGAAGGATCTAACTCAATGCCACATCGACTGACTATTAACCCCAAGAGTTTTCCTGACGAAACTCTAAATACACATTTCGTTGGGTTAAGTTTGAGATCATATCTTCGAAGCCTTTCAAAGAATTTTATGAGATCTTTGACATGGTCAGACTACTCGTTTGACTTAATGATCACGTCGTCCACATAAACTTCAATCTCTTTGTGCATCATATCATGAAACATTGTGGTCATTTCCCTCAAGTAAGTTACCGCAGCATTCTTTAGTCCGAAAGGCATAACTCGATAATAATATGTCCCCCATGGCGTAATAAATGTTCTGGATCCATAATGATCTGGTGATACCCCTCATAACAATCCACAAAAGAAGCAAGATCATGTTTAGCACAATTGTCTAACAAAATATGGATATTGGGAGGTGGAAAATTATCTTTTGAACTTGCTTTATTTAGATCACGATAATCAACATACTTCCGAACTTTGCCGCTCTTCTTTGGAACAGGGACAATATTTGCCAATCAAGTAGGATATTGGACCACTCGAATGACTTTAGCCTTAAGTTTCTTCGTGATTTTCTTTTTGATTTTTACACTCATGTCAATTTTAAGCTTCCTTAACTTTTGCTTTATCGGAGAAAAAATAAGATCAATTGGTAACTTGTGAACTACCAAATCAGTGCTCAAATCAGGCATACCATCATAAGACCACGCAAAGATGTCTTTATACTCATACAAAGCTTTAACTATAGCTTTATTTTGTTGTGGTTGAGCATGCACACTTATCTTAGTCTCCCTAATATTTTCATGATCTCCTAAATTAATCGCCTCAATTTCCTCCAAATTGGGATTTGTCTTATTCTCAAACTGATTGAAATCTTTTCTTATATCCTCATTTCTCCTTCATCGTATTCAACTTCTATATTCATTATTTCATAATTAGATTGAGTTTTTAAATCTGGTTGACAATTCTTTATGCATGTCATATCATTAGAATCAACATAGAAAGAACTATATGATAGAAAAATAAATAAATAAACATTAGACTCAAAATAAAACAAAGGGAGATGACACTTTTATTAAAAACAAAGATATAAAGAGTTTTAACCTAAAATACCAAGTTAAAGATCTGAATTACAATACTAGAACGATTCAAATCATAGAAGGAGAAACAAACAAACTACTAAGATTGAAAGAAAACAAACAAACTACCAAGACTCCTTCACAATAGGGAGAGGAGTGACCTCCCAATTATTAAGCTGGACATCAGGGCCGATAAATTGCACATTTGCATTCCTGGTAGCTTCCCTGATTTCAACTATATCAGTTTCAATGAACATATTCTGGAAAAGGCCAAGCAACTCTGTACCATCATCATTTACTGACTCCACAGCAGGTAACATAGAGGACCCAACAATGTTGACTTTGATGAAGGATTCATAAAGTGGTGGTATCTTCTTGGTAAGTCTCCATGACTCTTTATTATGTTTTTTAGCCTTCTTTATATCTTCAGCAGTGGGAACGTATCCCAAACCAAAAGTACCAAGGTTCTCATGGAGGTTTACTGGATGAACCCTACCTTGCAAAAACATCCCTAGACCTTTCCCTGGTTCGAAACCATGCTTCAACATTTCATTCACTACCATAATAGTGCAGAGGATAATTGTGGCCTTGCGTGAGATTCCCCTCGAGGATATGCTCAACAGCCACTACCTCAGAAGTTTGATTAATCAATACTCCGTTTGCAGTATCTGCTTCGATAGAGGAAACAGAGTAGTCTTTATACATGGATAAGTCTTCTTCACCATGAACAACTATCTCTTGCCTATCATATTCGAATTTGACCATTTGATGCAATGTTGATGCGACTGTTTTAGCCTTATGAATCCATGGCCTTCCCAATAACATATTAGATGAAGCATCAATGTTCAGCACTTTAAAATCCATAGCAAAACCTACAGGCCTGATTTTCAATATGAATTCTATTTCACCAATGGCATCAGTTTTTGATCCGTCAAAACCTTACGCATACATTGTTAGGTCGGATTTTTTCTACATTAACATTTAACTTTTACAAATTTGACATAGGACAAATGTTAGCGCCTGATCCAACATCAATTAACACTCGAGTGACGATGGAATGCTCATATTTCACAGTAATGTAAAGACCCTTATTTACTGAGAAAGTAATCTTATTTGCTTCAAGTATCCTTTCAATAATTTTTTTAGTTGATTCACTTTAATCTCACCGGAAACACATGCTTCATTAAGAATATTTATTATAGCCTTGCGGTGTTCTTCTGAATGTATTAATAAAGACAACAAAAAAATTTGTGTTGGTGTCTGCTTCAACTGTTCTACAACAGAATATTCTGGCAATTTCATTTTCTTTAAGAATTCTTCAGCTTCTCCATCAGTAACAGGGTTCTTGAACGCCATTCATTCTTCTTTGCCTTGTTTATTCTTTCTTAACTCTACTGGGGCATAACATTTTCCACTACGAGTTAATTTCCCGACTTCATCCACATCTTCAATCACTTCTTTGACCTTGTGCATTACCATAACACGATCATAGTTCCAAGGGACTACCTTGGTATTAACCATAGGCCACTGTGACACTGGTTTAATAACAATGGGAGCTGTGGGAGCTCCTTTTATGAATAAGAGAGGCTTGGGAGATCTTCTAAGAATAATGAGCTTTGGTTTTACTTGTCTTGACCCAACATTTTCTGAAATCTCTTTCCCCACCACCAAGGGGACATTCAATAATTCGAGTTTTGTTATCACCACATCCGCTTCTGCAGGTTTTTCTTTTGTCAAATCTACAACATTTGGTGATTTTTTTGAATCAGTTTTAATTTTAATGATTGGCTTGAAGGATATTGTAGCATCTTCATCATTGGGTATCACTTCAAGCATGTTTGTTTCATTATGATCTGGCAGTGAATTTTGATTGACATTTGGAGCGTCTGGACTTTCTATCATAATTTGTTGGGTATTAATCAGCTCTTGAATGACTCTTTTAAGCTACCAACATTTCTCTGTGTCGTGCCCTGGGGCATCAAAATAGTATTCACATCTTCTAGAATAGTCCAAGTTCTTCAGAGGAGGATTTGAGATCCTTCTCTCAATTGGGTTTAGAACATTCATTTTCCTCAGCCTATGAAATAAAATGGTTTAAGATATTCCAATAGAAGTGAAATTATATTTTCCCATGATATCCATTTTGTAGTCTGCTCTAGGTCAAAAATTAGACCTAGGAAGGCCTCTTTGAATTTGTGGGATCGGTGGATGATTTTGGATGGCTAGTGCACGCCATTGCGGGTAAGAAGGAGCCCAAGCATATGGTTGTGCATTGTAAATAGGATATTGGGGGTATGGAACGAAATATAATGGATTTCATGTATATGGTTGACGCGCACCTCTCCAATTTTGTCGTGGACTTGGTACGATAGCTGCTATATCCTCTTTTCTTTTATTTCCCCCTAAACTTCCTGCATCACTTTGAATTGTCTGTGTTGTTGTTTTCAAAGCGGCCTGGCTGATGATCTTTCCTGATTTTATTCCATTCTCTACCATTTCTCCAACTTTAATAACTTCAGCAAATGTACTTCCAATTGTAGAAAGTAAGTGATGGACATAATCGGGTTCTTGTGCTTGCAGAAAGATATGAATCATTTCAGATTCCTTTATCGATGGTATGAATCTTGAAGCTTGCTCTCTCCATCTGATAGCATATTCTTGGAAACTTTCAGTTATCTTTTTAGTTATGTTGGTAAGCGTAGTGCGATCTGGCAGTATCTCAATGTTATATTAAAATTGCTAAACAAAATCTCGAGCCATGTCATCTTATGCATGCCAACGGGAAATATCTTGGTCAATGAACTATTCAGAAGCTATCCCTGTAAGGCTTTCTCCAAAGTAAGCCATCAATAATTCTTTTTTCCTCATGCTCCTCTTAATTGATTGTAAAACTTTTTCAAATGAGCTACAGGATCGTCGTGTCCTTTGTATTTGTCAAAATTTGGCATTTTAAACACTATCAGCAAATAAACATCAGGAAACATACACAAATCCTTGTATTAAACACTTTTTTGTCCACCTAATCCTTGCATATTTCTCATACTTTGCTCCAGGCTTCTAACTTTTCTAGCCATCTTTTCTTGCTACTCATTCTTAGTAATCTTCTCAACCACGATAGGAGTATCATGTTAATGAACATGATAATGTGGATTTTAGGATTTAAAAGTCATTTCAGGAGAATACAACATATCATGACTTGGTTTCCCCATATTCTTGGATACTGTCGGTTGAGTACCCGCAGTAGCTGCTGCTACAAAAGTAAAAAGTGGGTTATTTGTGACAACCAGATTTGGTGGGTGCTGGTAGAAGTACCAGCAACTCCAGACATATTAGCAAATGGGACAAATCCTGGTGGGTAAAATAGATCACTAGTTTGAGCTGGGTCAGAATTAGGATAATTCGAAGTCGAAAGTCCTGGGATTGAAGAAAGCGAGGCTTGTCCATTAAACCAAGCTTGGTACATCTCTACCATATGTTGATTCAATGACTTTATTTCTTCCATTGATGCTACTTCCTGCAAAATTAATTGATTTTGCTCTTCTTCACTGTCAGACCCTATACCTTCTCTGCAAGTCATTTTTCTTTTACCCTTGTATCTGGTGTTATACGGATGTGATGTCAGTTTAAATCACAAACCAACCAACAATTACTTTATCTTTCCGTAACCAAGTAGTAAATGAGTGAGTGACATATTTTTAACACATTATAATGCCAAGTTATATGTCATGCTTCTATATGCATTTTCCAACCTATCATGGAAGGCTTAGTGTTTCATCCCGACATTTCTACGTGTGTATTTTTCAAAAGTTATGATCGAACCCTTTGGAGGGTTGCCTACGTATCATGCCAGGACATGAATCAGATCTTGCATAGTTCGGGAGAAATTTAACAAAATGATTGTTTTGTCCTTTTTTTTTATTGAAGAAAATGAATAAAGAAAATGAAGTAAAATATATGTAATATATATAGAAATAAATGGTCAAATTCATTACATTCCATAATATAAATACGACAAAATAACTGACCCAACTCCTAAAATAAAACCCACTAACTGACACCTGAAAACTAAAAGACATAACATCTAAACAAGAAGTTTTAAAACTGAAAATGAAAAACTATGACAAAGAAAACAACTATCCATTGAAGGAGACTTCGGCTTGATATGTCATCCTAAACCTAAGTATATTTTCTCCAATAAATAAGTGAGACGTTGTGCGAAAGCTGGTACTTGTGCCAAAAAGTCTTCATGATACAACTGCTGATAATCCAAACCCATTCTGGTAGTATCATGTGCTACACGGTGGACCTTCCCTCGAAGGGAACTGAAGGCCTAATCCCATTCATGGGCATGTCGATCTCAGAAATCAACCATCTCTCTTGCACACTTTTCACGAGCAGAAGCAACCTCCAACTGTTCTCGCAATATTCCTCTTTCACGGATCCACTGAGATATCTCTTGATCAAATTCTTCTTGTATATTCTTTTCAACTTCTTGCAGTTGTTGTCAGCGAGATGCAGCAAGTTCTTCAACGTGTGACCCCCTAGTGGTAGCCAGTTTGATTTGTCCCCAAAGTGCAACCTCAGCAAATTTCCTTTTTTGTTCATCTATTTTTGCCCTGGCATGCTCTAATTATGCTTTCAAATCTTGGTTGGCCTCATGATGTATCGCATGGCTCTCTCAATTCCTATCCTGATTGCAATTTCCTGATCTATAGGTCCCCTAACGGATCTTTCTGATCTGACTGGCGGAATCAACTTTTCTTCAAACTATTTACGGTAATCTGGGTGCACTTTTCCTTTCTCACGCTCTATGACCATTCTTTCATTCCCCATGATACGGCAACCCTTCCAAATCTGCCGGGCCAATTCCTTCTGAAGTGAGATTTCTGGTCTGACCTCAAATACAAACTCGATCATATTTTCTATTATAGGAATTATTTGATGTCTTCCTAGCTGGCGTAGAACTCTCAATGGAACTTACGGTTGAACACCCCTGATACCCATTAATAACAAGAACGACCGAATGACAGAACTATGTATGACTTGCCTCCAAGGGAACCAAGGGATATTCCAAGTGATTTTATCGGTTGTCAGTGAATGAAAAAGCTTATCCCAATCTCTAACTCCTTCTGGGTATATATGTTTCTCTAACCTCTCTTCGTAATCTTTGATGCGATTGAATCTTTCCGGATTAAATCTTGCCATTATAGGATGTCGATAGAGATGCTCCACAATCCACATCTATAACAACATATTACATCCCTCGAAAAAACTCTTTTCTTTCTGAAAAACGGTCAAATCACAGTAGATATCTGCCAGGATCATTGGTACCATAGTGTAATCTTTCTTAATAAGTATATATACCACCTCCGCTAAACGAATATTAATTTTTTCTTCTCTCCTAGGAAAAACCATAGTGCCTATAAAGGCTACCATGAATTCAAATCGTCTGTGAACTTTCCAAGCCTCAAAACTTCCCTTATTACAAAGATGTTTACCGTACTTTTCAAACCCCTCTTGCCTTCCATATCTGTCATACAAAAATTGCAAGGAAACCCAACCTTTTTTCATTGATTCTTCTTTTGAGTTTTGTATGTTCATGAGCTTGCGGAATCTGTTTATCAAAATGAGTCTTGGGACTATAAGTTTCTTCCGATGCATATACCCATATCCAACATAGGCTGCTATCTCCTCTACAGTCAGAGTCAACTCAAAATCCAAAAAGCGAAACACATTGTTCTTCGGGTTCGAAAAGGTTAGCCATGCATCAACCACCTCCCTATTAGGCTTGATTGACATAATACTCGTCAAAAAACCTAAATACTTATGTATCTCGTCATAATCGAATGTATCCATTTCGTTCCATCACAAATAAAGCTACAAAGGGGTACAATCCACAACCTGAAGCGGTATACTCCCATCCCTCTTTCTCTTTGGACGTTTTCCACGAACAGGAGGAGACATTTTATACCTATTGACAAGGATATGAGATTAATAAATGTCTATACTTAGGCAAGACTTAATTCATTAATTTTTGAAAAGAATTTTTAACTTGACTCATGAGACCTAGTGCGACCATTACTTAGTTGCAAAGAACAATTTTATCAAAATCAAAGTGAGAAAAACATGACTGATAATATTTTTTGAAAAAAACACTTATTTAAATTGACTTTATCAAAAACTTTGCAATAACAGACCTCTAGACAATTTTAACTATATATTTGGAGACAATACCCCCTAAGTACACTTAAAAGGAACAAAAAGAAAATAAAATAAAATAGAATGACATAGAAAAAAAAAAGAATGATTGTTTTAAATATGAAGTTATATAAAAAATTTCAGCTTCACGACCCCTAAAGGTTCAGGACTGTTAAGATATACGTTTACATATTTTACTACTTTATAAAAAAATTCAGCTCACGACCCCTAAAGGTTCAGGTTATTAATATTTGTATTAAAATTAATTCTAAGGATAAAATAAAAATAAAAATATTCATGAAAATGATTAATTTTTAATTTAATTTTATTATCTTTCAAAAATATCCTTAAGTAAATTTCTGAATATATATATATATATATATATATATATTATTTTTTCAAAATACAGGGTCATATTTCGAACAGGATTTCTTACGTATCTCACTAAAGAATGAAAATCAGACCCTCGTAGTTCATAAAAATCATAAAACTATGTTACTGAAAATTTTCTCTTTTAAAAATACAATTTTTCTTTCAAAATGATTCACTAAATGTGACGATAATTTAATCTCTTGCATTTTAATGTTGCCTAAAAGCCGGTCAACACACAAATAGCCTTCCAAACAAATGTCAAAGAGCACGAAGGATGCACATGTTGGTCTTTATAAAGTAGGTTACCTGTCCTAGACAGACCCGGCCCCTGTATCGAGTCCCGCTAAGTCAAATGCATATGATACAAATAAAGCGGCACCTAATAGGGATAACCAGATTCTGAGTTTTCAGTTCTTCTATGTTTAAGCCTAATAGGGATAGGTGTCTAGACTGACTTACCCGAGCGGATACTCGAGCCGGGGAGGGACAACTTGGTCGGTAGCAGGACAACACCGCCTTTGTTGTCGATCCGAACCCCGCCTAACACGTGTGACTATATCCTTCACCAGGTGCCTTGATACTCCGGCTATCTCAAAAAAAAAGTAGGATGCATGTGTTGCATTTCTTCTATCCTATTTCAGAGACTCAGAGGGGGTGCGCATGTGAAGCCAATATATAATATAATTCAATCAATATCAAAGCGTTAAATAAGCGACAAGTAGCACATAAAGCCAACAAACACAATATCATCAATAATTAAAGCAAGCATAAGTCAATATAAAAAACTCGAATTCTTATTAGTCCCCAGCGGAGTTGCCAGAGATGTCACACCCCTTTTTCGCCTAGGATCGAAGTCGAAGGGTTTTTGCCAGAGTTGCCACTTAGAATTGAATTATGGTGTTCCAAGTCACCTTTTTAAATCCCTAGTCAAAAGAAAATGACTCTTTATTTTGGTCTGCGAAAATAAAAGACAGGTAAGGAATTCTGTTGACCGAAGGAAAGGTGTGAGGCACCCCTCGAGTCCCATGGTTCTAACACGGTCGCTTTTATTGACTTATCTTGACTAAAACTATTTTATTAAATTATGTTAAGGCCTAGGTTCGCTCATTTTTTATTATACTAAAAATATTTGACGATTATCTTATATTAAATAAATCGATGAAACTTTAATTTTATATAAAAAAAATATATTTATCAAGATGTATTATTACATTCTTGAAATTTTAAATGTCTCAAGAAGATGTGTACGCCGCATTCTTAATTAAGACGAATATTTTAAACGTGTCTAAAATTTATTTAACGTTAAAACTTTGGTTTAATTTTGTAAACTCATGCAATTTATATGAGTTAAATTAAACATAAACTTCATTTAAATAATCAAAATTATATATACAATAGTACATTAAATAATCTTAACAACATTTTTTTTTAACAGTAAACTAAAATAATATTTATTTAAATGATAAATTAACATAACTAATAATTTATTGAGTTTTATTAATTACAATAATAATAATAATAATAATAATAATAATAAATAAAATAAATAAATAAATGAATAATAAAAATAAAAATAAAAATAAAGCAGTGATCTAAAATATTACAAAATAAACCATATGTGGGACTCCAACGACCACACAAGTATTATTATGTGATTTGTAATATCTACTTCCACATTTTAGTAAACCATAAATTAAAGACTAACCTTTATATAATATGATGATGTCTATTTCAAACTACTTTTTAAACTAAACAAGTGACTTAGAAGTAATAAATACTAAAAAGAACACCATTAAGACATACTAGAGTTAAATCGTGAACCGGGAAGAAAAGGTCCCAACAAAATATTAATTTAAAGTCCCTTAACCAATAAAGGTTCAAACTTATTCACTTAACCTAGTTCACTGTGGTTTGCCAAATACGCGACTCCTTTTTTTCGTTAAATATAATTTTAGAGACTAATATGATACTAGACTCTTAAACATTACAAACAGCAGTTAACATAGAAGTATATTTTGATTAAAATAAATCTTTCCTCATAACTCTTCTCCCCCACTTTATTCTAAGTATTTTGATATTAGTATTTAAGAAAAAAAGCTTACAATGTAGACCCGACACAAGAATATATTAAACTCTAAATCAACAAACAAATATATAAGTATTCAATAACTTATTCGTACAACTCCCAATAACGATAAAACTTGCATAATTAGTCAACCACATGCACTAAAAAAAATATGCATGAAATTACATGAACAAATTTGATCAATGCTTTGATACATCATGAAACTTATAAAATAATAGTACAAAGATTGAACAAGAGCCTGAATAATTTAGACTGAACAATGAGATTCGTCACGAAAATTTTGAATGAAATTTCAAATTTTACTTCCTTCTTTTCTCCCTTTTGTCTGATGTTTTTCTCTCCTCTTCTCAGTAGTTTTCTTCGATTTTTGTTTAATTTCTTGTTGCAGTATCTGATGATGTTTTTTGTAAAGTACGTAGAATCCTTTAAATACAGGTATTTGGGAGGGAGTAGTTATCTTTTTTGGGGGGAATGGTTATTATCTGATAGGGGGAAGGGGATTTTAAAATTTAAAAACTAAAGCTCCTCCTTTTTTCTTTTTTTTTTTATATAGAAAATATAGAAAATAATAGTAATAATAATAATAATAAATAAATGAAATAAAATAAAAATGAATAAATAAAATAATAATAATAATATCAAATATAATAATTAATTAATTTTATATTTAACAAAACATAATAACAATTTATAAATAGTCAAATATAAATAAAATAATATTAAAACAATTAATTTATTTATTAAAAATTTATAAAAGAAAAAAAAAATTTAAATTTTTTTTATTATTTTAACATACCCCTGATAGACTGACTGAGCCTTTCTCAAAGTTCCTCGATAGTCTAGCTGCCAGAAGCTGTGTTGTTTGGCTACTTGTTTTTTAAGTGTCATATTACTAGTCATTCTGTAGGATCACTTGATTTAGCACTTTCATTTAACTGGTGTTTCATCCAAATTGTATCTAATACCTTCACATATTTTCCAAGAAAATAATTGTGAAGAAGATATAATAGAAAGGCGGCAGTTTTGATGTCATCATATAATTTGAAAACATATATGGAGCAAGTAACATTACATAATCTCTTATCAACCGGTTCTTCATTAGCTCTTCTTGTAAAAATTGGAAAACTCTTTGCTTGTGGTTATTTGATCTTCGATTTCAGCTTTTTTCGCTGGTATTTTGTGTGCAGACTGTTGCATATTCATTTTTCGTTATTGTTCTTTCTATTATTTGTAATGTAACATTTTTCATTTTGTTTAATTTATTTTATTGTTGTGACTGCTCCCATATCTGCATCCCTTTCCTTCAATCTGTTTCGTAAGTATCACTTAGGTTGAGAATTTATAGAAAAAAATTCCCTACTTTGTAGATCTGTGTATACTCTATCTTCTCCAGCCCCTACTCGTATGATTACACTTGGTTGTTGTTTTTGTCATAATTGGAAAAATGTATAGATTGACAAAGAGAGTAAATTAATTAATTAAGATAAAAAGAAATGATAATATTCCTTTTAGAATGTCCAAACAAAGGAGCATTTCTTGAGCAAATTAAGCAAAGTTGTTAGCTTAGCCGCCCAAAATAATTTAATTAGTACTTTAGAAGATAAGATAGAAATAATAAGAAGTTCCAAAGCTTAATTAATTACTTATTTATAAGTATTAATTATCAGGAGATATGATAAAGTAATGTTTTAATTAGTGCATTTGGTTAGTTAAATAAAAAGGCTAATTTTTCTTTTATCAAGTGGTAAAGCACCAAGTCCACTATTACGTACCTACTCAATACTATTATTGCAGTTAACAGCTCATTGGCCCTCAGTTTTTAATTAATCCATATTGGAAAGCATCTTAGACTATTCATACCAAATTTTAAAAAAGTTACGGCTGAATAACTTTGATTATCACATCATATAATTGCAAGCCACCACCTTTTCCCTCCTTTTAAAACAAATTAAACTTGTGGCAGTACTTTTTTGGTCGGAATTAATATTTATACTCCGGTGTTCATTTTTACTTGTTCACTAATCACTACTTGTAGCTGTTCTTTTTCAATTTTGTGGTCGGAATTAATAATTTATAGTCCCTTATCCTTTTTTACTTTTTCATTATTCACTCTAATATAATAGAAATAAACGTCCAAGTTTATTAGTCCAAATTGAAAAACCAAAAAATAGTGTATCATTTTTGTACATACTTATTTACCGGTACTATTAAGTACTAAATATTTTCAATTTTTTTCTCAATATTTAGATGACTTAAACTAAATATGAATGACATGGTAAAATTATTGTTATTTTATTATTTTTAAAAGAATATGTCAAGTTAAATATAATCAAGTAAATATGAACAAAGGATACAATAACTCAGAATATTCTTTTGCTTTTATTTCTCAAAATTTTCGGTCTGGCTGGACCAATATTGACCATTAAACTCCTTTTGCAATTAGTGACTGTTTTCTCTTAATTACAATAAGAGAGTAGAATAGCACCCCTACGGCAGAAGGCGTGGTAGAGGTTGTGGGTTATTCCGAAGTTTTAAAAAGGAAAAAAAAAAAAAAGATAGAATCTTATGAAAGAAAAGATGTCAAGAAGTTGTCTCATGATTTCACCCATTGATAAGAAGTCTTATGTGGTTTAATCAGAATGACCCTTAAAGCCTATTAATCAAAATTTCACAAACTAATTATCTAGGTTCAACATATGATATATCTAGCTAAATTTGAAGCGTGGGCTAAAAGTTCTAACGCACGGTTAGTAGACACCAAGTTGAGTGCATAAGCCTCTGGGGTGACGAAGTGATCGTATGCACGAGGTCACAAGTAAATAGAACGAGCCTTGTCTATGAAGTAGCCAGAACGACCGATAAAAATTAACCATCATATATATATATATATATAACATAATAACGAGGTTAAATCTACAAGATAATCTCTATAAAACACAAATGATATGTTGATTAAGTGATGCTGCCAACAATTAACAATTTAATCCATAGCTGATTATGGTTGTCTCCGTGAACCGTCAGTGATTCCATCGTCGGCAAAATGGTCGGTTCGACCAACAATCATATAAAATGGACCCTATTGTCACTTTCCTTATTTTCGGTCGGCTGTATTACATCCTAATTAATTCCATTATTACTTTTCCTAATCCCCCTTTAATATAAATTCTCTGCATTAATCTTTATTTTTCTATCAGATTATGTTGATTTACTACACTCCCTGCATGCATGTCAAAATAGTTGTCATGTTTTGCTTCTCAAGAGTCGATTATTTTCAAGCTTAAATTAGAATAGGTTAATTCAATGTTTTAAAATTAAAATCTAGATATTCAAAAGTTATACGAAAAATATAACTAATAAATATTGATTAGAATTCATATCGTTATCTCTGAAAAAGAAAACTGTGAGGGAGTAACATCAACCACCTTAAAAATATGAAATTCTTATTACCAATTAAATTTACATCTATTTAAAAAATTGTTACATTAGTATATAGTATTCCTAAAATTTACAGCAACTTTTTTTTCTTTAATCAACCAATTCCAACGGCTAGAATCCAATTATAATGCCACATGTCAGCACCCAAATAAATTGGAGGCAAGCCTAAGAGACGATGAAAAGTGTCTTCTAACCCAAAAGGATACCTCTTGTAAGCCCACTATATTATTTAAGGGGCACACTAGCTAGCTAGGAAATAAACAACCAAGTAACAGATCGATAGAGCTTTTCTTCTTCCTCAAAGGAAAAAAAATATATAGTAATAATAATAATTTTGTGAAGAAATTACGGTAATGCCGATTTCAAGAATTTCTCTTGGAAGTTTAGCAGAGGCTAGCCAGCCTGATGCTCTCAAGGCTGCAACAGCTGAGTTCATTTCCATGCTCATTTTTGTTTTTGCCGGCTCGGGCTCTGGCATGGCCTTCAGTAAGTATATGTACGAACTTTCTTTTATATTTACAACTTGTAATAATAACTAGCGAGAATAATATATTGGTACTCCTCACAGGTAAGCTAACGGATGGTGGAGCAGCTTCGCCGGCTGGACTGATTTCGGCATCCATAGCACATGCCTTCGCTCTTTTTGTGGCAGTTGCAGTCGGTGCAAACATTTCTGGAGGACACGTAAACCCTGCAGTTACATTTGGTGCATTTGTGGGAGGTCACATTACACTTTTCAGAAGTGTCTTGTACTGGATCGCTCAATTGCTTGGATCTATTGTGGCTTGTGTGCTCCTCAAGTTTTCAACTGGAGGATTGGTAAAGCTATTTTCCTCTTCATGCAATAGACTTTCTACTAAAAATCAAACAAACAGAACATTGCATGACAACTTATAACGTAATTATACGTAAATATCTATGATAGATATTGGTGAAAAATCATAAATACTCTGCTATCATATGTTGAAAATCACTATATTATATTACTGAAGTTTTAGTACTCAAATTTATGAAAAAAAAATGATGCAGGAAACATCAGCGTTCGCGCTTTCAAGTGGAGTGACACCATGGAATGCAGTTGTTTTCGAGATAGTAATGACTTTTGGCCTTGTTTACACTGTCTATGCAACTGCAGTTGACCCCAAGAAGGGTGACTTGGGAATCATTGCACCCATTGCAATTGGTTTCATCGTGGGCGCCAATATCTTGGCAGGTGGTGCGTTTGACGGTGCATCAATGAACCCTGCGGTGTCATTTGGTCCAGCTGTGGTTAGCTGGACCTGGAACAACCACTGGGTCTACTGGCTTGGTCCATTTGTAGGTGCTGCTATTGCTGCTTTAGTCTATGAAATTATCTTCATTGGCCAGAACACTCATGAGCAGCTCCCTTCCGCTGAGGATTACTGAGGATGGATTTAATTTCCTCTTTTATTTTCTCTAAATCAAATGTTGCATAATCGATGTTCAAGGTTGTTGTTGTACGTTTTCCTATTCTCTTTGTTTTCTTTCAAAAGTTGGTAAAGTTTCTTGGCTTTTCTTTAAAGAAAAAACAAGAGATGCAAGTATGGAGTTGTTGACTTTCCTTTGATGCTTGCTTGGATTAACTAAAATTATAAGCATTTGTTTGCAGACAAACTAACATTAACAACTTGCTAACTAATCATCAGCAAGTAATGTCAATATACTCTTCGCAATTAACTTTAGTATATATTTATACGGATAGAACTTGCATAATGCATATAGTAACTTGATTGTACGTATATACTTTCATATGGCTTGAAGTTTGTAAGGGTGAAAATGAAATTCAGTCCATTTTGATCCGCCCAAATTCTACTCGATCCGCCCATTTGACACCTCTATATATAGGTGGTAAAGCTATCTGTTGAGCTCCTCTGAATTAATCGAAAGTCTATAACCAAACTTCTGGAGGTAGAGTAGAATTAAGTGTGTCAATTATAGTTCTAAGACCAAGATTTCACTATTTGATATAAAATCTTTTCCAGATGTATGTCTATTTGTATACCTCTAGGAGTAGATAACAGTCTAGTGTGTGTTGTTCTTCAACGTTTTCGGGTAGAAGAATCTATAATTTGACACAATAACTTCAACACTAGTTCAAGTTTAAAACAAGAACACTATGAAGTACAACAACATCCTCAACACAAGATCAAAGTGATCTTTCTAAGAAGTGTGTTTTATTTTTTAGAAATTAAGATGAAATAGAAATGTAAAGCCAAGTCCCCCGACTTCACCGAGTATCCTTAAGAAACAATTCTCCTCACTGTACCCGAGGTTTTGAAAACTTCCTCCCAGGATAAAATTACTTTCAATTCAACTATAGTGGTACCTCAAATTAAATAATTGGATTCGTCGAACTCACTCAACGATTTGATTGATCACAAGGAATGTTTTGAAGACAAGAAGAGTTTGTATTTCAAAAAAAAATTCATACCAAAACCTGTGGATAAATGCAGGTTTATATAGCCATCAAGTACCCATTTCGAAAGGTAGCAATGATTCATACGAAAAGGTGTATCCTTTGGAGAGTCATGTCTGTTCATTCGAAACATTGCGTCTTTTTCTGAACAGACACAACTATCTGAACAGTCACTCATTTTCCAAAATAATAAGTCTTTTCATAAAAGGTTGTGTCCCTTTATTTTCCATTCACACCAATTGAACCCAACAATCCCCCACGTGAATGGGGAATGACTATTCTTTGTAAAACTTTATGGAAAAATATGTGATCATCAAGCAAAGACTGATTGCATCAGGATAAGTAGGTTTTCCTTTGAACTTTCTGTAGTGAACATGCATCGGATGCACTCGGTCAATTGGTAGATTTGATATCTTTGAACCGTCGAGCTTTAACGTACACCTAGAGAACACATGTTACATAACCAACCTTTTACCGTTTATGGTTCTCACGGTTTTATTCTTTTCAGCCATGAACACGTCCCAGTTTCATGAGAGCTTAGAGAATAGGTCTTTACTAACATTATCGTTAAAGCGGCTTCCACTTCATCCTCACATAGGTGATTTCTAAACGTTAAATCTTCTAGATTAAACTATTTGGTCAAATCTGTCAAATTTAGATAATCATTAAAAGACGTTTCACCTTAAGTCTTATCCTTGTTTACAAAACATTGTCTATATCATGGGAATGGGTTGGTATTTTGACAATGTTGAACCCGTCAGACACAACTTTGTTTGATCTCCTTGAACCTAGCTCTTGGGATCTCCAGTTTGCTAGGTAGAGTTACCACCATGCTGACTTGTTCTAGGCCTTAAATCCATTCCTTTGGATGTTCTCTCAACTCGTTCTCTAGATAGGCCTTTTGTAAGTGGATCCGACACATTATCCTTTGACTTCACATAGTCAACAATGATAATTCCACTAGAGAGAAGTTCTCTAACAGCATTATGTCTTCGTCTTATGTGACGAGATTTACCGTTATACATCATGCTCCCTGCCCTACCTATTGCCGCTTGGCTATCACAATGTATACATACTGGTGCCACTAGTTTGGGCCAATAAGGAATATCTTCCAAGAAATTCCAAAGCTATTCTGTTTCTTCACCGTCTTTATCTAATGCGATAAATTCAGATTCCATTGTAGAGCGAGCAATTGATAAATTCAGATTCCATTGTAGAGCGAGCAATACAATTCTGTTTGGATGATTTCCAAGAGACCGATCCTCCACCGATAGTAAATACATATCCACTCGTGGATTTTACTTCGTTCGATCCGGTGATCCAATTTGCATCACTATATCCTTCAAGTACCGTAAGATATTTATTATAATGCAAAGTGTAGTCTTGAGTGTATTTATGATACCCAAAAACTCTTTCCATTTCCATTCAATGAATTTTATTAGGATTACTTGTGTACCGACTCAACTTACTAATAACGCATGCTATGTCTAATCGTGTACAGTTCATTATATACATTAAACATCTCAATACTCTTGCGTACTCTTATTGTGAATCACTTTCACCTTCATTCTTTCGAAGTGCAAAGCTCACATCTAATGGAGTCTTTACAATATTTAATTTCATATACTTGAATTTGTCAAGTGCCTTTTCGATGTAATGAGACTGTGACAATGCCAACCCTTGTGGAGTTCTATGAATTCTTATCCCTAAGATCACATCTGCAACTCCAAGGTCTTTCATATCAAACGTACTCTCAAGCATTCATTTCATTGCATTTATGTCTGAAATATCTTTGTTGATGATCAACATATCATTCACATATAAACACACAATGTCTTGGTGATTTAGAGTATCTTTAATATAAACACATTTATCACATTCATTAATTTTGAATCTGTTTGCCAACATGGTTTGGTCAAACTTTGCATGTCATTGCTTAGGTGTTTGTTTTAGTCCATAAAGTGACTTAACAAGTTTACACACCTTATTTTCTTTTCCTAGAATCACAAAACCCTCAGGCTATTTTATGTAAATTTCTTCCTCCAATTCTCCATTTAGGAATGAGATTTTCACATCCATATGAAGGATTTCAAGACCATATACCACCGCCAAGGCAATTAACATTCGAATCAACGTTATCCTTATTACCGGCGAGTATGTATCAAAGTAATCAAGGTTTTATTTTTGTTTGAAATCTTTAATACAAGTCTTGCCTTGTATTTGTCAATAGTACCATCCACTTTCATTTTCCTTTTGAAGATCCATTTAGATCCTAAAGGTTTGTTTCTTAAAGTAAGATCAACCAATTCTCATGTATGGTTGCTTAAGATTGAATCTATCTCACTATCGACTGCTTTTTTTCAAAAGTATGAGTCCAAAGACCCCATCGCTTTCTTAAATGTTTGAGGCTTATTTTCTAAGAAAAATGTTACAAAATTCGATCCAAACGAAGTTGATGTTCTTTGACGTGTACTACGTCTTGGATTCTCATTATTATGTACATTCTCACTTGGTTCATCTCGATGTCGTTTAGTCCCTCCAATAGATTGTTCATGTCTAGGTTTATACGGATAAATATTTTCAAAGAATTCAGCGTTATCTAATTCAATTACTGTATTTTCATTAATATCCAAATGTTCGGATTTATGAACCAAAAACCGATATGCTTTACTACTTTTAGCATATCCTATGAACACGCAGTCCACCGTCTTAGGTCCTATCTTAACCCTTTTAGGCATAGGAGCTTGGACCTTTGCTAGACACCCCCACACTTTGAAATATTTCAAGTTGGGTTTCCTTCCTTTCCATTTTTCATAAGGAATTGATTGTGTCTTACTATGGGGAACTCTATTGAGTATTCGGTTGGTTGTAAGGATAGTCTTCCCCCATAAGCTTTGCGGTAAACCTGAACGTATAAGTAAGGCATTCATCATTTCCTTCAAAGTTCGGTTTTTCCTTTCCGTAATTCCATTTGATTGAGGTAAATACGGGGCTGTAGTTTGATGAAAAATTCCATTCTCTACATATATTTCGGCGAAGGGAGATTCATATTCTCCGCCCCTATCACTTCTTATAGTTTTGATATTTTTCTCTAACTAATTTTCAACTTCAGTTTTGTATTGCCTAAACGCATCTATTGCTTCATCCTTACTATTTAGCAAGTAGACGTAACAATATCTAGTGCAATCGTCAATGAAAGTTATGAAATAATTTTTCCCACCGCGTGATGGTGTTGACTTCATATCACAAATGTCAGTGTGGATTAAGTCTAAGGGATTGGAATTCCTTTCAACGGACTTATACAGATGCTTAGCATACTTTGATTCCACACAAGTTTGACACTTTGATTTATTGCACTCTTAGTTTGGCAAAACTTCTAAGTTAATCAGTTTTCATAATGTTTTATAATTAACATGGCCTAGTCGTTCATGCCACAAATTGGGAGACTCAAGCAAGTAAGAAGAATTTGAACTTTTATTGGTTTCAACATTCATTACATTCATTTTGAATAGGCCCTCAGTGAGGTATCCTTTTCTTACATACACTTCTCCTTTACTAAGTACAATTTTTTCAAAAATAAATACATATTTGAATCCATTCTTGTTTGGAAGTGAAATAGAAATCAAGTTCTTTCATAACTCAGGAACATACAAGACATTTTTAAATGTCAACATTTTGCCGGAAGTCATCTTCAAGCACAGTTTTCCTGTTCCTTCTACTTTTGCAGTAGCAGAATTTGCCATGTAGATTTTTTCTTCTACTTGAGCCGGAGCGAACGTCGAAAACAACTCCTTGTTAGTACAAACATGGCGGATGGCACCAGAATCCATCCACCATTCGCGAGGATTTCCCACCAAGTTACATTCGGAATTCATAGCACATAAACCATCCATTTCTTTCTTAGACTTAGCCAGATTCGCTTGGTCCTTCTTCTTTCCTTTCTTTGGGGCACGACAATCCGTAGAATTATGGCCAATCTTGCCACAGTTGAAGCACTTTCCCTTGAATTTCTTCTTGGGATGATTGCTTTCATTCCTGCTTTCTTATGCTTTTTAAAGTTGTTTTGGTCATTTTCTACAATGTTTGCTCCACTCATTGCAGAATTGTCTCTTGACCTTCTTTCCTCAGCCTTGTTATCTTCTTCAATGTGTAGTCGTACAATCAGATTTTCAACTGACATATCCTTACGTTTGTTTTTCAAATAGTTTTAAAGTCTTTTCACATAGGTAGCTTCTCTATTATTGCCGCTACTTGAAACGCCTCATTCACAATCAAACCTACAATAAAGTTCATGTGAATGCCAAGAATATTTTTAAATTGTTCAGCAACGGTAATTGTCAAAATCATACCTTCTGCTAGGAGATCATGGATGATCACTTGCAGTTCCTGCACTTGAAAAACAACAGACTTGTTGTCTATCATTTTGTACTCCACGAATCTTGCAACAAAGAACTTTTTAGTTTCGGCATCCTCCGTCTTGTACTTCCGTTCAAGCGCTCCCCATAACTCTTTTGCAGTCTTGGTTCCTCTATACACATTGTAAAGGTCATCTTGGAGACCACTCAAGATATAATTTCTGCAAAGGAAATCTGAGTGTTTCCAAGCCTCCACAATCAAGAAGCATTCTTTTTCAGAGGTTTTCCCGGGCACCTCCGAAGCTTCCTCAACCGTGAACCTTTGAAGACACAGAGTTGTGAGGTAGAAGAACATTTTCTGTTGCCATCTATTGAAGTCAATACCCGTGAACTTTTCGGGTTTCTCTGCCGGTGCTATAGCTTGCGGAGCATTAGTACGGCTCATCGTGGCAATACTAGTTGTCGCCATAGTCGTTCCAGTATCATGCATATGACTATCAGTCGTCATTTTCCTGTTACCACAAGACAGTACCTTAATTATATCAAAATACTTATTAAAAAATTGCAACAACTTAAAACACTTTTTGTTTCTAGTTTAACGATGAAGTTTTTATGACTTTCAATCGTCAACCGAGTGATCTTTAACTTATGATGAAGATTTTATTTCTTCAAATCACTAGTTAAGTTCAAATGGAGTAGAAATCTAAAAGCTTTAATCTCCAGAAACCAAGCTATACAGATTCGAAAAAAAAAAATAGTGAAAAGAATATTTCACCAAACAAGCAAAATAATTTTATTTTTTTTCTAAAAATTATTCCTTAATATTGTTGTCCTTCAACGTTTTCGGATATAAGAATCTGTAATTTGACACAATAACTTCAACACTATTTCAAGTTTAAAACAAGAACACTATAAAGTACAACAACACCCTTTACACAAGATCAAAGTGATCTTTCTAAAAAGTGTGTTTTATTTTTTCAGAAATTAAGATGAAACAGAAATGTAGAGCCAAGTCCCCCGATTTCACTGAGTGTCTTTAAGGAATAATTCTCCTCACTGTACCCGAGGTTTTGGAATCTTCCTCCCAGGATAAAATGACTTTCAATCCAACTATAGTGGTACCTCAAACATTTGAATTCGTCGAACTCACTCAACGATTTGATTGATCACAAGGAATGTTTTGAAGACAAGAAGAGTTTGTATTTTAGAAAAGTTTTCATATCAAAACCTATGGATAAGTGCAGGTTAATATAGACATCAAATGCCCCTTCTGAAAGGTGGCAATGGTTCATCCGAAAAGGTTTATCCTTTGAAAGAGTCATGTCTGTTCATTCGAAACATTGCGTCTTTTTCTGAACAGACACAACTATCTGAACAGTCACTTCTTTTCCAAAACAATATGTCTTTTCATAAAAGATTGTGTCCCTCCATTTTCCACTCATACTAATTGTACCCAACAGTGTGGTGTATTTGGATGGTCAAAATGGGTTGAATCAACAAGTAGATAATGACACAAACTTGTCCAAAACTTAGTTGGGCTGTATCAAGATGGACTAAACAAATGAGTTTTAAGTTTAACTCAAGCCCCGGCTCTTTCAAAATTTTATGTTCTTATATTACCAAACAAAATTAATGGAACTTCATCCCTTGTTTATTATAGCCATAAACAATTGTAACCTATTAAACGAAAAAAATGTATTTAAATATTTTGATATAAGTTTCTTGTGGGCTATTTTCTGTGGGTTAATTTGGGGTACACAGTTGCTTCAACCAGCCTATTAGGAAAAATAACATAAACATACATCTTAATTTATTATAGGAAAAAATTATCAAAACCACCTTAAATTATATTCGAAAATTCACTTACACACCTAAACTAGCACGATGATCTATTGCACACTTATTCTTAATAAAAGTGAGTTTAATAGCCCCCTCCAATGTTCAAAGTCAGTCGCATGTCTCTACGTGATTTACACGGCCCAATCAGATAAGTTTCAAGCCACACGTGTAATTTTTATAATTTTTTAATTTTTTTAAATCATTTTTGCCTTATCTTCTTCCTCCTTTGTTTTCCTCTATTTTTTACTGAAGCTCAATTTCCATGGAACGAGCATAGTGTAATCATCTTCTTTTTACATAGTTGATGTAAAATCAACACAATCAAGCAATAATTTCATCTAATTCAATCTTCTTTACTATACAACACCAAAACTTGCAATACCATCGCCATCTACTTACGCCACCCATCATCCAATATCACACACCATCTGTCACAAAAAATCAATATGCCTCACCACTAATTTTATCACCCAACACCAAAACATATTTTGAACAATTTCAATATACTATTATTGATTCTGAGCAAAATCGAAAGAGAATTTTTATAGAGAGAAGATAGATCTATAAAAAAATATTAAAAAGATAGAATTTTCAGAAAACGCACAAATATTTACAGAGAAAAAACTGAAATACAAAAATAAATTAAAAAATTGATCCCCCAGATTGATAAGTTTGATTGTGGGAGGAATAAAATTTGATAAATCTCAAAGGTTTCACCGAAAAAATTTTCGATCAACGAAAATTTCATCTCTCAATATTTTCTCTTTTTCTCTCCAAGAACTACCATGAAAAAATTACTCCCATCAACCATAGCAAAATATTTTCTCTTTTTCTCTCCAAAAACTACCATGAAAAAATTACTCCCATCAACCATAGCAAGCAAGGAGTGGTTGTGATTAAAAAAAAATAAAAAAAAAACAAGATGGAGAGAGAACGGAACAAAGATTAAAGATGGGGGTGAAGGAGAGAGGGTGGGCGTGGGCGTGGGGGGTGGGGGGTGGGGTTTTAAAGAGTATTTTTTACCTTTGACGCGCCTCTTTTTATTTTTTGTTTAATATTATTTCCACATCAGATTTAGAGTGGAATTAAATACACTTTTATCAAGAATAAGTGTGTAATAGATCATCATGTTAGTTTAGGTGTGTAAGCGACTTTTCATGTATAGTTTAGGGTGATTTTGCTGACTTTCCCTTTATTATATTTAACAAATTTCTACTCTTACAAAGTAATTACAAATATGCAACTAATTATGTATCTTCATTGGATGTATTGAAAACTAATTAATTATGTATCTCTACAGTCCCAAAATAAAAAAATATATATATTTTCGTTGGATGTATCATGTATCTGGATATATCCAAAATTGGAAAAATGGTATCGAGAGCTATTTATGTATATTTACAAAGTAAAAAAACTTATCTTCGTTAGATGTATTAGGAGACAGGAGCTAATAATGTATCTCGACAGACCCAAAATTGAAATTTTCAACAATTCAGCAAAATGTCATGATTTTCTATAATTAAACTTCAAACTATCGAGATTTATGTTATTTGCATCTATATAGATGACTGAATTTGGATAAGTCAAAATGGATTAAGTTAATAAATTTTAAATGGCTGATTGGGTTGGTCAGGTTTCCATTGGCTTGTTTAATTAACCATTCCTACTATCGAATATGATATATTAACCAGAAAAATTGAACAATAATATTTTGTAATCAGTTAAATTTCAGCAAGAATTTTCGTGTTATATGAATTTTGTGCAATTAATTAAGTGAAGGAGCTACGTCTTGTTGCGCTCTTGGATCCTGTAAAAATATCTAGCAAGAAAATTTTAAGTATAGTTTTTTGCTTAATATATGTTCATTATTGGAGTTCTAATTAAGTGCTACACGTTGCATCCTTATGATGAGAAAGGACTAATCCTTTGATAATTTATGAGAAAAGGACTAATCCTTTGATAATTTGATTAAGCACTTAAGAATTAAATATTATTTATTTGATAAGAAGTCTGCTTAAAGATACTGTTTTAAAAAATCTTATATTTGCAAATCGTTTCACTCTCAATTGAAAATGGCTAATCGTCAGATGTCACGTAGTACAGTTGAAATAAACATTTAACTCACCAGTTGAAAAGCCATCAATATGTTTAATCATTTAAGTTATCATGATCTTTGAGAAACAAAGAGATATTATACAATTATTCATAAATTTAATTTTTGAACATATAACTATCAACAAATAATAGTACAAATATTGATATATTACAAATTACTAGTAATTAGAAGCCCATTTGCCTTGATCAGTTGAAACTAAGCCTGTGAAGTGGGCCGGGCTATTACCCGGCCCACTAAAACAACCCGGTCCGGTTTGATCCGGCCCGAAAAGCCCTAAGGCTTTAGGGTTTCGAGTCCCGGGCCGTTTTTCTTTTAATTTTGGGCCCAGTTAGCCCTGATCGGATCAAGCCCGGTCCAGGTCCGTCGGTTAACCGGCTGGGTCCGAATTGATTTTTTTTTAAGATTTTTTTTTTTGAATTTTGGGCCAAATTAGCAGTTGGCCCGACGGCTATATGGTCATTTTTAGGTCCAAATGGCTAGTTTGCTTTTATTAAAAAAAAAATACTTTAAAAAATATTTTTTAATCCCAAAAAAAATTCTATAAATACCTTACAGCTTCAAATCATTTTTCACACAATTTTTCACTCTCTCAAATCTCAATTCTCAATTCTCAAATATTCAATATATTTAATTTCTTAAAGTGTTCACTTTAATTTTTGAATTTTTCATTTACAAAGTACAAGCGGAAGTTTTTAAAGTCGCAACCTTCGTATACTTCCAAAATTTGGTATTGTCGTTCCATATCTTACGTTTAATTTTTATTTATTGTATTAATTGTTTAATATTTAATTTTATTATATTTGTGTATTTTGAATTTTTTTAGTTTAATTTAATTTATATTATGGATAAATTAAGAGACCTCGCTACTGAAGGTGTTAAAATTTTTTGTCCCAGAAGCGGTAGTGGTAGTAAAAAGCGAATTACTAGCGGTAGAGGTAGTTCAAGTAGTAGATATACCCGTATGCCTCCTACACCGCTTAGTCAATCTTTTGAGAAAGAAGTAGGTGTACCTTTAGGTGTAGGTGCTCACGATATGAATTATGTCGAAGCTCAGGAAAATTACGGTATAGAAGAAGAAAATGAAGTAGATGCGGTTAATTTAGACGAAGATAATGAAAATATTGCTGAGACACCCGCAGTAGGAAATACTAACGTTAGATCTGAATCGGTTAATCTCCCTCCCCGTCCTCCCCGTGCCCCAAGACCTCATAAAAAAACTAGTGTTGCATGGCAATTTTTTGAACGTATATCAGATATTGAGGTGCAATGCAATATTTGTCAACAAATATATAAGCATAGAAGTGGAGACAAGTAAGGGGGTACGGGTACGTTAATGAGACATATAGTTGAAACTCACAAAAGAGAGTTAAACATTCCATAAGGTGGTGGGGATGTTGGTGGGCCAACGCAAACTAGAATGGACCCAACAACCAGTCACGTAGCGAAGAAATATAATAAATTGAGGGACCGGGAAGAAATAACTAAAATGGTAGCTGCGGGTTGTTTGACTTTTAATTTTCTTTCTTCTGATGCCTTTATTCATTATATACAAGCAATTTGTAATCATATGTTTAACGGTATTCCTAGAAGTACTTGTCGGTCTGATATTTTTAGACTTCATTCACAATATTATTTTTATTTATCAACATTGTTAAAAAATATTCAATGTAGATTGTCCCTAACTTCTGATCTTGGTCGTGCTGTAAATAAAAATGATTATTTAACCGTTACTTTTCACTGGATGGATAGTAATTTTGTGATGCAAAAACGTATTCTTGCTTTTTTATATGATGAAGATCGTAAACATACTGGACACTTTATTGTTGATTCTATTGTTAAAATTGCCTAATACTATGATATCGAAAATAAAATTTTATGTATTGCTTTTGATAATGCTTCTAACAACAAGACTGCTCTAAAAAAATTAAAATCTACGCTATCTCCGTCGTTGCCTAAAATTTTTCATATTAAGTGAGCATGTCATATATATAATTTAATTGTAAAAGATGGTCTTGAATTTTTTGAGCTTTATATTGAAAAAATTCGTCTTGCTGTTGGTTTTATTCAAGGAAATAATTATAGATCAAGAATTAGAGAATTTAAAGTTAAATGTCAAGAAAATGGACTTACACCGATATTGATGCCTGAGGAAATTGATACTAGATGGAATTCTACGTATGATTTTTAAAAACTTGTTATAAATATAAAATTCCTATTACATTATCTTTTAACCAACATTGTGGTTCATTTGATGATTCTGCTGATTGCATGCTACATGATTCTGATTGGGTTGTAATTAATGATCTTGTTAAGTTTTTAGAAAATTTTTATGTAGCTACGGTTGAATTTTTTGGTGCTTATTATCCTACTGTTTGTAATATTTTGGCATATATAGCCGATATTTCTGATTTGCTCAAAGAATATGAAAATAAAGAAGGTTATAAAGAAGCTGTTAGTGTCATGTTTACGAAATTTCAAAAATATTTTTTTTCGATTCCTCCTATTTACTTGGTTGGTGCTATGCTAAATTCGTGTATGAAATATAATAATATGTGCCACTTTAGTACTCTTATTTATACTAACTTAGAAATAAATACTAACCATGATTCTGAACAAGTACAACCTGATTTGTGGACGGCTACAGCTGATGCAAAGGATTACATAGAAAAATTATATAATCACTATGCTGATTTATTTGATTTAGCCGTACCTACAAATATCACTCCAACTGTCGCTCCCCATCCTCCCAAGGAGCCATCATCTTCTAAAAGGCCGGCACATAGTGGTTTTCCTGATTCGTTTTTTGATTTAAATTGTTGGAACAATGTTGATGAGAGAACTTACACATCAACTTATCGGGAAGAGCTGAAATATTATCTTCAGATGGCACCAGAGGATCGCAGACGACGGATCAACATGTTGGATTGGTGGAGGAGTAATGAAACACAATATCCTGTGCTTTCAAGATTGGCTAGAGATATCTTGAATGTTCCAATGTCAACTGTTGCATCAGAAAGCGCCTTTAGTCAGGGACGACAGCAGCTTGGAGACAACCGACACTCATTGAGAAGCAATGCAATAAATGTTCTAATTTGCCTTAGAGATTGAATTAGAGCGGAAAGAAGAAACCAAGGAATGGAACCGGAACCGAGCGACGAGCTGAAACTTGAAGCAATTATGACTTCACGGGAGAACTCAGCTGAATCAAGTCCAATGCATGGTTTTGCCCCCGTTGACTTCGACTATCCTATGCAAGTTCCCGTTAATATTAACATGAATGAGTTGGAAAAAATGATGCATAATTTGTAGATTTTTCATTCATGTAAATTATAAATTTTGGATTATTTTGCAATCAAAAAAATTCCCCAAATTCATTCACTCCTTAGTCCTTGCTTTTTATATATTTTTTCATTTAACGATTTAAAATTTTAAATTGAATTTCTAGTTTTCTACTTTAAATTAAAAACTTACTTATAATATATTATTAATTTATTATATTAAGTAGCATATGTTTTGTATATTTGTGTATTTATCTTCTATAGAAGTGTATATTTAATGTATACATGTGTATATGCTTTATGAATTAATATATAAGTATATCTATATATATTGTAATGTACATATAATGTAGAATATTTTATAAGTAGTAGTATATATACATTGAATGGTGCGTATATTTGTGTATATATCTTCTATAGAAGTGTATATTTAACGTATACATGTGTATATGTTTTATAAATTAGTATATAAGTATATCTATATATATTGTAATATATATATAATGTAGTATATTTTATAAGTAGTAGTATATACATTGAATGGTGCGTATACACGTGTTTATATCTTCTATAGAAGTGTATATTTAATGTATACACGTGTATATGTATTATAAATTAGTATATAAGTATATCTATATATATTGTAATGTATATATATTGTAGTATATTTTATAAGTAGTAGTATATATACATTGAATGGTGCATATATATGAGTAATTGACTAATTGTGTATATGTGTATATATTTTTTAAATTCTAATGTAGTATATACTATATATATATTATATATATATTATTTAACGTATTTAAAATGTATATAGATGGGTATATGTAATGTAATATTGAAAGAAGGTTTTTTTTTTATATATTTTTGATCGGGTTTGACCGATTTTTTAACCGGGTTTGTCCGGATTTAGGTGGATTTGATCGGGTTGAGTCAAGTGGGCCGGGTTCGGGTGGGTTTTAATTTTTTCACTGTTGGTCCTGGACCGACCCTCAACCCGGTTAAAATAGAAGGGCCGATTCCAGGTTGGTCCGACCCAGCCCGGCCCGTTTTACACTCTTAGTTGAAACTGTTTTGATAAGCATTAGGTGCAAGAAATGATAATGAAAGTTCAGAAAAACAGTAGTTAGTTTAGTTACTGTGATCATTTTCCAGTTATACTGTTACATTAAATTATAGTACATTGATTTAGTTAGTTATTCAATCAGTCTTGTTTTTTTTTATTAATATTATCTGGATTGAAGTGTTAAACTGGTAATAACAGAAAGTTGACAAAAATTATAGTAAAGAAAAATAAAAAGAACGAAAATGAAATTGAGATAACGTTAGAAGTCTATTTTGAGAAATATTAGGGATAAAAAAGTAACAACAAATGACTTTAGACTAATTTTAATTTGTATATGAGCATTTTAAGTATTTATCAATTGGGTATGTAAACAAATACTTAAAAAATGTGCATATCTAGCTTGATAAACTAAACTTAATCAACCATGATCTAGTTCAAGTTTACATATCCATTTCGACAGGCTGCCACGTGGCAGCAATCATCCACAATTATATTTGTGTGGGGTAAATTATTGTAACACCTGATTGGAGCAGATATTTTTGAATGGCATCATTACTAAAGCTTCTATGTTGATTTCGCAACTCCAATGGGACGACAACCAGATAAGTTTATGCACTTCACTGGGCGAATATTATAAACTATCAGTACTGTAAAGGTACCAAATAACTTTGTCTATAAAGAACTCACGAAAAAAAACCACCTACTATTTATATCGATTATGTGATTTGAATCTAAATCTCATTGTTCGATTCCCTTTTCCTTAACCACTAAACTATGCCTTTAAATATAAGAATATAAAAAAATTTGCATTCACTGAAATTTAAATCTACGACCTACCTCAGAATCCCGCTCCCACAAACTTTTTTGGCATCTAGGGCATACCATATCTCTAATATTATCGAATGGTTTATCTATGGAAATGAAAATTAAAATTGTGAGATGCTCATAAAAAGAACAAAAGAAGGTTGAAGTAGTTATAGTTTACATGGAATATTATAGGAACTTAAAGATGTTCATATATTATGACATGTTGAGTAGCCACAATGCAGAAAGACTTATAATACTCTACTAATACAACTAATTAAGCCTCAGAAACACAGGTAACTACTTAAACAGAACATAGTAGAGGGCCTTCTGACCATGGGACTTTTAGATCTTTACTGTTGCCTATATACAAGAATTATCATCACTAAATAATACTTATCTCACAAACCTACACCAACTCTACAAGAAACAAATATTTTAATTTCATCCACGAGAGATAGGGGTAAGGTCTGCATACACTCTACTCTCTTCGGGTCTCGCGTGTAGAATTACACTGGATATGTTGTGGTGGTTGTTCCTCCAAATAATTAGCCAGTAAAAAATGAGAAATCTTGAGTATTGTCATAGTAATAGTGATCATGAGTCATCCATAGCGAATCTGGACAATAATCCCAGGTGTTAGATGCCATAACTGGTAAATCATTCCTTGTTTCAATTTCTTGTGATGATTCAACTTCTTTCCAAATTTCATCCATGGAGTATACCATCATGTTCTGATCCTCTTCATATGTTTTATTTGCTTCAACAACTTGCAACAACTCGTTTTGTTCTGTACTGGAGTCCACAGCAGGACTGTTGGCAGAGGAAGATGAACAATTGGAGAAGTTGGATGAAGATGGAGAAATTGAAGCCTTATTGTTCTTCTTTTCATCTTGTGCTAGCTTCCTCATGTGGGTTCTCCAGTAATTCTTGATTTCATTATCAGTTCTTCCCGGTAATTTCCCCGCAATTTTTGACCATCTGCATGCAGAATTTTGGAATTAGCTGTGAATTTCATCGTTAAATCACTCGTAGCTAATTAACATACTTTTCTATATAATTTGTCGCTAAATAAGATTCCCACAAATTTTGTTGTTTAATACAAAATTCACCTGTCGTTAAACTCCTTCTTTTAATAGTGGTTCTAGATCTACCTGTGATAGTAGTACTACTTTTCGGGTAAAACTTACACGCACCCCGTATATACACCAAGTCAATACATGCATGCCATGTGTTTGAATTTAAAGTTCATGTTACTTAATCATGATTAATCAATATGTATTTTACTTAATTTAATTACATAACTATGGTAAAGAACATTAATTTGGTGTATACACTGAGTGCGTAAGTTTTTACCGTACTTTTTGTATGGAAACGTTATCAATTTCTTAAACTCCGTGTATGACACATGAAATGGGACGGAGGTAGTATTATTTTGCACTTAGAAAGAAAGTGAAATTAATCACACAAGACAAAGAGTAATTGAAAGGATACCAAATAATAAGAGAGAAGTTGAAATGAAAAAACAGACCTATTTCCATATTTGGAGTGGAGTTGAAGAACAAGTTGTTCTTCATGAGGAGTCATTTTGCCTCGTTTGAGACCAGGATTCAAGTAATTAACCCATCGTAATCTGCAACTCTTTCCACTTCTTTTCAAACCTATAAATAAATTAATAACAAGAAATGGAATATGCAGAAGAAGAAGGGGTTATTAAACTTGCTCCCTTAGCTTATCACTAAAAAAAGGTCATATATATTATGCCCAAAAACTAAGCCTATATATATATATATATATACCTAGTTTATTTTTTCTCTCCCTCCAACCAACCTCAAACCTGAAACTTTCGCCAGAAAATCCCAGCGACGATCACCAAACATCTTCACATAAAATACTAGCTGAAGATCTTCTTGTTCTGTCCATGGACCTTTTCTTACTTCCTCTTGAACCATTTTTTTTTTAAAAAAAAAAAAACTAGAATATTGTTTTTTTTGTGACTTGTTGGTGGTGATTGATGCTAGTGTACTCGAGTGATATTTATACTGGGAATAATTGGCCTTGAAGGGGGGTTGTCCTAATTTTCTTCATGTTATTATATTTTGGAATGTGTCTACTAACAAGTGGTATGGGAGTGGTCATTTTAATTTAGTGGCAGGAAAAAACCTATTGTTGGCATATGATGTAAGCCATTAACAGGGAGGACCCAAATGATGATATATCTAGTAGTAATGAATCTAGATAAGAGGTTGATATGTTGATGTGATGTAACTTTATTAATTCTTTCATAAGTTGCTGCCCATTTCGTCGTTGCATTCTTTTGGAATTTCTCTTATTTCATTCCCATCAATAAGAAAATTATATGAGTACGTATACGTGTTTCTTTTGTTTTATTTTTGTGTATGGTGGTATTTATGAGGGAAGAATGATTCTTGGATCATATTTGATGTATCGTTAAAAGTGTGATCTTAATCGTATCACAATATTTTTATGGCTATAAAAGAATATCATTAAGGATAAAATTGAAAAATTAAAGAGTTTCAAATCATAAATGGATGTTCTTTTTTTTTTAATTACTATTATAATAAAATAAAAGGAAAGAGGGCGGATCATATTCATACAAGTATATATAATTATATATGGACGGGTAATCAATATAGTAAAAAGAGTTTGTAATAGTGTGCACACTGTATCTACAGTAATTAATTGCTTAATTAAATACATATTTGTTTACTCATTTAATGAACTCTCAATTTTTTGCTCGAACACTTTATCTTAAAATTGAAGGTGAAGAATGCATATCATTTGATTAACTCCTCTGATCGAATCGTTTGTAAGTGTTTAGCAGGAGGAGTTACATTTCTTCAACATTATTACAAATTAACCGGGCCCTTGTAATACTGTCCCTTGACTGCAGCAAAGGCCATATCACAATAATAATATGCATTACAGAGTTTACACCTAATTTCAATTATATATGTCGTTTAAAAAATATTTTAAAGATAGTTTATTACTCTTTAGTCTTATGATCAGTCGATGTTTGATTGAACACGACATTTAAGGAACAAAAGACTTACGAATTATGATACATGAATGAATTATATGCAGATGTACGCACCAAAATTGTCTTCACTATCAACTAATTAAGAAATTATACGAATTCCACATACCATTGAAAGTCTATCGTGGCGACTTGAGTCGTTTCAAAAGACTTTCAATGTAGCGATCCTTTTATTCGAAACACTTTTCTGTGTGTGGTTTTTTCTTTGTGCTGATCTGATTGCTATGCACAAAAATGACTTATCAGGGGTAACAAAAATGAAGTGTTCACGTGAACCAAGTCACTCTTGAGTGTGAATCCAGTTGTTATTGTAATATTAAATGTAGAAATTCATAAACTTCAAACTGTTAATTCGCTCTGCTTATAAGAGTTGACACACAAAAAAGTTTTTGAGATTGGACATCTCTTAATGGCACGAGGGGGCTATTATTAATCTTTTGTGACGACGTTTTAATTTGTAGCTTCTGTCTATAGTGGCCACGAAAGTCTAAATGTGTTGTAGTTTTTTCTTTGTGGTTTTCTGTGGCGACTTAATCTCATTTGGTGATGACCTTAGTCGCTATGCATGAGATATACTTGGAGTCGCCACAAATATGTTTTAGAAATCTTGGGCATTTATTATCAGCGGCCTACGAGTTTCCAAAAAAGATATTCTTTGTAATATACTAGTTTGCATGCACAAAATATACTTCATTTCTTCTTTTCTGAAAATGCATTGCAAAAGAGGTAATTAGTGACACTAACAAAAGAAATGCCAATTTATGACGAAATTCGTCCGAAAACTCATTGGTAATGTTTCTAACATTATATTCCTCATGTAGCATAATTCCAACAGGATGTCAGTCAAAAAATATTCTTAACAGAGTAGTATTTGGCTTGGGTTTGGTGTGGGGGTGGGGGTTGTAACCAAAGTATTTGGGCAAATTTTTTTGAAATGTAGCAACAATTATCTAATCCAAATTAACAATATTAAGAACATTATTTAATAGAGATAAGTAAATAATGCTAGTCATTTTCATCTTTCTACGCGTCCAAGTTTCTTTACTCGTGGACTTATTATAGCAGCCCTTACTTATTTAAATACTTGTTATAAGGAGACCAAACATGGTTACGTTAGACATATTATATACACAAGTCCACTAACAACGATATGAAAATAGAGTAGTATATTAAAATTAGATTTACCATCATTTATGGATGCTTGACAAATATATTCTTGGAGCTAGGTGGATGATTTTGTACTTTTAACTCCACATACCTTATCACCAAAACTTCAAGTATCCATCAAGATTTTATCTACTAGGTAAACGAGGT